>WOXC01003696.1:0-155323 GCA_011680675.1 Gymnobelideus leadbeateri | reverse complement strand
CGAGGTTTTAGCCCCAGGGTGGCAGGGCCAGCAGCCAGCTGGAGGAACCCCAGAACACCAGGAGCTGTGGTTACTCCAGAATTATCAACATAGACATGCCTAGGACAAAGTAAGAGGTTAGTGTCCTATGGACTTTGGGACTGGTATTAGGGAATGCGTTGGCTCCCTCCCCTGGGGGCTAGAAGCTGCTGAGGACAAACGCCATTTTGTAGTTTTCAGAGGCAGCTCCCGCTCCCAGCCTGCAAATTTCTAGGGAGATCCAGCGATCAGTCTTGGGGGGTAATCGCTCTTGCTTTAACCTCCCTGGATCTGGATTGTGATCTAGGATGGAAGTCGTGGGTGGGTTTACAGCTTGCCAGAAACAGAAGTTGCCCCCCACACATTCGGGACGAAAATTCCTCTATCTGGCCTTAAAGCCATAGTGTGGCAACAAGCCCAAAAGTCATGTAATTAAGTGGCAACATGCCAAGGCAAAGGAAACAGAAAAATGCAACCCTAGACTCCTATTTTGGGGGCATAGAGCAGGAAAAGGACTGTGAGGTCAGAAGTCCTGCTCCAAAAGCCCCAGGGGAAAACATGAGTGGGTTGCAGGCCATAGAGGACCTTAAGAAGGACTTTAAAAATCAAATAAGAGAAGTGGAGGAAAAATTGGAAAGAGAAATGAGAAGGATGCAGGAAAAGTATGAAATGAGGGTCAACAGCCTGACTGAGGAAAACAACACCTTAAAAAATAGACTAGCTCAAATGGCAAAGGAGGCCCAAAAGGGCAATGAGGAGAAGAATGCCTTAAAAAGTGTTTGGTCGAATTTGCCAGATGGAAAAAGAATCTCAGACGTTCACTGAGGAGATTCATTCCTTCAGAGTTAGACTGGAGCAAATGGAAGCTAATGACTTTATGAGAAATCAAGATGCTGTTAAGCAGATCCAAACAAATGAAAGATTAGAAGGCAATGTGAAATATCTCATGGGAAAAACCACTGACCTGGAAAATAGATCCAGGAGAGACAATTTAAAAATTATTGGACTACCTGAAAGCCATGATCAAAGAAAGAACCTAGAAATCACCCTTCAAGAAATTCTCAGGGAAATTGCCCTGATGTTTTAGATCCAGAGGGCAAAATAGAGGTTGAAAGAATCCACCGATCACCTCCTGAAAAAGATCCCAAAAAGAAAACTCCCAGGAATATTATAGCCAGGTTCCAGAATCCCCAGATCAAGGAGAAAATACTACAAGCAGCCAGGAAGAAACAATTTCAATATTGTGGAAACACAATCTGAATAGCCCAGGACCTGGAGGCTTCTACACTGAGGGATTGAAGGGCATGGAATATGATATTCCAGAGGGCAAAAGAACTGGGAATGAACCCAAGGGTCACCTACCCAGCAAAACTGAGTATTTTGTTTCAGGGGAAAATATGGTCATTCAGTGGAATAGAGGACTTTCAAGCATTCTTGAGGAAAAACCAGAATTGAATAGAAAATTTGACATCCAGACACAAGAAGGAAGAGATGCCTGAGAAGGTAATCAGGGAAAAGAAATCAAAAGGAACTTATCAAAGTTGAACTATTTACATTCCTATATGGAAAAGCAATAACTGTGACTGATGATATCTTTCTCACTATGAAAATAATGGAAGAAGGGTGTGTGGTCATAGGAATACATATGTGAGTGTGTGTGTATATGGTTACAATTATATATGGATAGAGGGCATAAGTTGAATTTGTTGGGAAGGGAGAATACTCAAGCGATGAAATTATGAGGTGAGAGAGGAAAGTGGCAAGAGGAGATGGGGAGAGACAGGGTAGTGTAAACTATCCCATGCAGAAGAAGCAAGGGGAAGTGGTTGCAAAAGAGGGAGAGAATAAGGAAGGCTAAAAAGGCAAAACCACAAACTGAATTTGGTTCAGGGAGAAAATGACATACATAGTAAATGGGATATCTCAACCTGCAGCAGGATAGGGGGAAGGGGGATGAGAGGAGGGATGATGGATGGGAGGGCATCCTTGGGGTGAGGGGAGGTTGGAAGTACCCACTATAGAAGAGGGACAGGATTATGTAGGGAATGGACCAGGTGGGGGGTGGGATGAGTGGGAGGAATTATAAGCAGCCTTGTACAATATATCTACTATGATAATGTTTTGCATAGCTAGACATGTACAACATATACTGAATTACTTATCTCCTCAGAGGGAATGGGTGACAAGGGAGGAAGGAAATGGATCTGAAATTTGAGGTCGTAACACTAAATGTTTCAAATATACATAAATACTATTATTAATACTCTTTTGCTTGTAATAGGGAGATAAGATGTACAGGCATTGGGACACAAAGATTCACCTTCCTCTAATGGAAAAGTCGATGGGCGTATGGGAGAGAGCAGATTGGAGGAAGCGATATCTTGTGGGACTGCTATTCTGGGAGGTTGGGTAGGGGAATAATGGAGGGAAAATGATTGTAACTCAAAATCTGGCGGAAATGAATGATGTTAAACAGAAGTTAATAAAACATTTGTTTAAAAAAATATCTATCCCTTGCTTTAATTCTTCATCTTTATTGTCAGGATATGAGAACATGGATAACTTTAGTGGCTTCATCTTATAACCTGTTACCTCATTAAAATAATGTTCTATTTGCTCTCCTTCTGATCATCTCATATTGCAGTACTCAAGTGTTTGCAAAAATCACCCCCATGGAGACAGCTGGAGATTGTTTAATAACAATTGTGAAAGATCAGGAGGTAGAGAAATTCCATGAAGAACTTGATGAGACACTCCAAATTTAATCAACATATAACTTAATCCTCAGTTGTGCCAGTGCAAAGATGGACACAAGCGATGACAGAGAAGTTGGAAAACATATTTCAGGGGCAAGAACAGAAAGTTGTCAAAGGCTAACTCCAAGTCTCTCTATAGGCTTATGCCTATATATCAGGATATTCTGTTGATAAAATTCTTTATTAATTTGTTTACTTTTAGTTTACAAGATTCAGTTTCAGAATCCCTTGAGTTTCAAATTTTCTCCCTCTCTCTTCTCCCCCCCCCCCACCATTGGCAGCATGCAATCAATACAGGATCTGCAAATACTTTCACATTAGATATTCGTCAGGTTGTAAAGAAGGATCATAACTAATGGAATGAACAATGGGAAAGAGGAAACAAAACCAAACAAGAAAAAGGAAGAGAGCAGGTAGTTTGCTTCAATCTGCATTCAAACTCTTGTTCTTTCTAGTTCTTTCTCTGAATGTAGACATCTCCTTCCATCATGAGTCTTTCGGAGCTGTCTTATAACCATGCATTGCTGAGAAGAGTCCAGTCTATCAAAGTTGGTCATCACACATACGTTGTGTCTGTATTTGTGTACAAATTTCTCCTAGTTCTGCTCTTCTCACTCAGCATCACTTTGTATAAGTCTCTCCAGGTAAATAAGAAGTCCATTTGCTCCTTATTTCTTGCAGCACAATAGTATTCCATTACATTCATATAACACAACTTGTTCAGTCATTCCCCAATTGATGGGCATCTCCTTAATTTCCAATTCTTTGCCACCACAAAGAGAGCAGCTATAAATGTTTTTGTAAATCTGGGCAGGATTTTTTTAAAGATGAGAGTCACAAGATACATGGCCATGGCAAGCACCAAACGACATCACCAAAGTAAGAAAAAAAAGGGTTAGATTATATTTCAAAAGACAGGAAATGATGATGTGCAGCACACTAGAAACATGCAAGTTGTTTTCTAGATCAGTTCATTCACTAAACTAACTTGTAAAATCAATTATCAAAATCAATTTAAACTTAGAAGAAAGGGTGAAAAAGGATTGGGGACAGGTGGTGATGAAAGAAGTTCCTTGATCAAATTGCATGTATTCTTGCCCATATGATCTCTTGTTTTGTTTTGTTTGTTTGTTTTGGAGGGGGTAAGGGAGGGCAATTGGAGTTAAGTGACTTGCCCAAGGTCGCACAGCTAGTTTTGTGTTAAGTGTCTGAGGCTGGATTTGAACTCAGGTCCTCCTGACTCCAGGGCCAGCACTCTATTCACTGTACCACCTAGCCGCCCCTCATATGATCTCTTAAAAACTCTCCTAGGTTTATTTTCGTATAACTGAGAAATCATGACTTAAAATTCTTTAAGATTGTTTTATTTTTGTGACAGAAAGGGGAGATAGACAACTTACCCTAGTACAACGTGTGTTTGGGTAACTCATCTGAGATAAATTGAATTTTTTTAAATCAGTTCTGGACTATCTACTTTAAAATGACATGAATCAAGACAAGTCAAGAAAAAAACACTAGATTATCCCACATGGGTACATTTTATAAATTCATTTGAAATCCCAATCATCTACATATTCCACAAGTGCTGCTTGGAGAAAGAGAAATATCATGAAGACTAAGATGGGAATAGTAGCTACATGAAAATAGCTGCAGCAGACTACTACTACTAGTAGTAGTCTAATACTACTAATACTACTGCTAATAGACTACTTTGAGCATACACAGAGAACTACACTGGAATTAACAGAATTTTGAGTTCATTCATGTCAGTCTATTCTCAAGATATGTGAAAGAGAAGATATACAATTCTCTGGTGTGGGGGTAGAACATGGATTTTGTTATAATCCCCCAAAAATGTGATCAGGAAAATGTAATGATAATAGCTAACATTTATATAGTATTTGAAAGTTTACAACATCATATTACATCTAATCCTCATACCAATCCTATGGCATGAGTGCTATTATAAACTCCACTTTAAAGATGAGGAAATTGAGGCTAAAAAATATTAAGCAATTTAGACCAGGTTACACAGCTAGTAAGTATCTGAGACAGGATATAAACACAGGGCTTCCTCAATCCACATCTATCACTATCTCCACCACACCCCCTAGCTATCTCAAATTGCTTGCCCCTTAAGTAATCCCAAATGATTTCCCTTAAGGAGTAAGAAGTTTGTGTGTGTGTGTTTGCAGGTATACATACATACACACATACATACGCATGCATGCATACATATATGTGTGTATATACGTGTGTGTGTGTGTGTGTGTGTGTGTACAAACATACCTAAACTGTTGAATTTTTATTTTCACTAACATTTTGCGATGGAAGATAGGGAGAGATACTTTAAAGAATCAAAGTAGTCATAATCCTTGAAGAACTTAGTATAGTCTTTGATCAGGAGTGAATATAAGCACCAGGCCCACAGAACTATGAAAAGTCTAGAGCCTCAAAAAGGATCATTAATTTGGAGAATATCTAAGGATAGTATATCACAAAAATTACTGTAGACTCTTTGGTGAGGTCAGTGGTCGTGCAGAACACTAGACGATATAATGCAGAGAAGATGGCAACCGTTGCACCACATTAATTTTCCAAAGTAACCCAGGTTGTTCTCTTCTTCCTATTCATCACTGGGCTGAATCCATTGCCCAAGGGGAGTAAATCTCAGATAGATAAATGATGTTGTATTATGTGTGCATACATACACACATATACATGCACACATTCATATATATACAAATACAAATCTACTCATACATATGAACATCTATTCATAGTATACATACACATAAACATCTATAGAACATGTACATATACATTCAAATATTTGTATATATGCACATACACACGTATTTATGTCTATATATTATAATCTTAAAACTAAGACTTTTGGGATACTTTATGTGTGTGTATATAATCTACACTTTACTAACAATGAAACTGAGGCTGCAAAATGGTCAGTGAACATACATGCAGACAGAACAGCTTCCTACACAAGGCCTTTCTTATCCCCCCAGGTGTTTCCTTGAAATTACTTTGTGTTTCCTTTATGTGTTTGTATGTATGTATGTATGTGTACATGCATTTATGTGTGTATTGTTATAGATATCTATATCTATCCATCAATAGATATATAGAGGTACTCATATGCAGGGATTATTTTTTTTACTTTTCTCCTTTGTATCCTTAGTAGCTAACATAATGCACACAGTAGGCACTCAATAAATGTTTGATGAAGTGAATTCAATTGAACTGAATACTCATAAGATACAAATATGTGGATATGTATGTATGCTTGTATACATATATTTAGAGACAGAGAGAATGAGAATGAACAAATACATACACAGAGGAAAAACCTCTCAGTGACTTCCATTTGAAATTCAGCAAGACAGAAAAATAATTCAGGACACTTAAATATCTACAGGATTATATTTATGTACACCAACTGGTTGGGACTCTAAAATAATGAGATTGATTACGTTTGTGAATTTGAAATGCAAGCTATTATTCTACAAGTGATACAGAAAACTCATTTACATCAAGAGTTGGGGGGGGGGGGAGAGCCAAGATGGCGGAGTAGAAACAACTCATCCAAGGCACTCTGCCCCCAGATTCCCTTCAAACTATGTAAAAGGGGACTCTGAACAACTTCTGGAGCCCCAGCACCCACAGAACGACGCAGAGTAGCTAACCTCCCACTGAGGACAGCCCAGCAGCCCTGCAGGAAGGACCAGCACAGTGGTCTGGGAGGCAGAGCTCAGGGAGCCGAGCGTAGCCGAGCCCAGGTCCACGTGAGCCGAGGTTTTAGCCCCAGGGCAGCAGGGCCAGCAGCCGTCTGGAGAGACCCCAGAACACCAGCAGCTGTGGCACCTCCAGAATTATCAACATAGACATGCCTAGGACAAAGTAAGAGGTTAGTGCCCTATGGACTTTGGGACCAGCATTTGGGGAATGCATCGGCTTCCTTCCCTGGGGGCTAGAAGCCACTGAGGAGACACGCCATTTTGTAGTTTTCAGAGGCAGCTCCAGCTCCTGGTCTGCAAACTGTAGGGAGATCCAGCTATCAGTCTTGGGGGGGTAATCGCTCTTGCTTTAACCTCCCTGGATCTGGATTGTGATCTGGGGTGGAAGTCCTGGGTGGGTTTACAGCTTGCCAGAAACAGAAGTTGCCCTCCCACATGTTCGGGACGAAAATTCCCCTATCTGTAGGCAAAGCCACAGTGTGGCAACAAGCCCAAAAGTCAAGTAATTAAGTGGCAACATGCCTAGGCAAAGGAAAGAGAAAAATGCAACCCTAGACTCCTATTTTGGGGGCATAGAGTGGGAAAAGGACTGTGAGGTCAGAAGTCCTGCTCCAAAAGCCCCAGGGGAAAATATGAGCGGGTTGCAGGACATAGAGGACCTTAAGAAGGACTTTAAAAATCAAATAATAGAAGTGGAGGAAAAATTAGAAAGAGAAATGAGAAGGATGCAGGAAAAGTATGAAATGAGGGTCAACAGCCTGACTGAGGAAAATTACACCTTAAAAAATAGATTAACTCAAATGGCAAAGGAGGCCCAAAAGGGCAATGAGGAGAAGAATGCCTTAAAAAGTTGAATTTTCCAGATGGAAAAAGAATCTCAAAAGCTCACTGAGGAGATGTATTCCTTCAGAGTTAGACTGCAGCAAATGGAAGCTAATGACTTTATGAGAAATCAAGATGCTGTTAAGCAGATCCAAACAAATCAAAGATTAGAAGGCAATGTGGAATATCTCATGGGAAAAACCACTGACTTGGAAAATAGATCCAGGAGAGACAGTTTAAAAATATTGGACTACCTGAAAGCCATGATCAAAGAAAGAACCTAGAAATCACCCTTCAAGAAATTCTCAAGGAAAATTGCCCTGATGTTTTAGATCCAGAGGGCAAAATAGAGGTTGAAAGAATCCACAGATCACCTCCTGAAAAAGATCCCAAAAAGCAAACTCCCAGGAATATTATAGCCAGGTTCCAGAATCCCCAGATCAAGGAGAAAATACTACAAGCAGCCAGGAAGAAACAATTTCAATATTGTGGAAACACAATCAGAATAACACAGGACCTGGCAGCTTCTACACTGAGGGATAGAAGGGCATGGAATATGATTTTCCAGAGGGCAAAAGAGCTGGGAATGAACCCAAGGGTCACCTACCCAGCAAAACTGAGTATTTTGTTTCAGGGGAAATTATGGTCATTCAGTGGAATAGAGGACTTTCAAGCATTCTTGAGGGAAAAAACCAGAATTGAATAGAAAATTTGACATCCAGATGCAAGAAGCAAGAGATGCCTGAGAAGGTAATCAGGGAAAAGAAATCAAAAGGAACTTATCAAAGTTGAACTATTTACATTCCTATATGGAAAAGCAATAACTGTGACTGATGATATCTTTCTCACTATGATAATAATGGAAGAAGGGTGTGTGGTCATATGAATACATATGTGAATGTGTGTGTGTGTATATGGTTACAATTATATATGGATAGAGGGCACAGGTTGAATTTGTTGGGAAGGGAGGATACTCAAGGGATGAAATTATGAGGTGAGAGAGGAAAGTGGCAAGAGGAGATGGGGAGAGACAGGGTAGGGTAAACTATCTCATGTAGAAGAAGCAAGGGGAAGTGGTTGCAAGGGAGGGGGAGAATAGGAAGGGAAAAAAAGGCAAATCCACATTCTCATTGAATTTGGTTCAGGAAGAGAATGACATACATACTAAATGGGATATCTCAACCTGCAGCAGAAAAGGGGGAAGGGGGATGAGAGGAGGGGTGATGGATGGGAGGGCATCCTTGGGGGGAGGGGAGGTTGGAAGTACCCACTATAGAAGAGGGACAGGATCATGTAGGGAATGGACCAGGTGGGGGGTGGGATGAGTGGGAGGGAATTATAAGCAGCCTTGTACAATATATCTACTATGATAATGTTTTGCATAGCTAGACATGTACAACATATACTGAATTACTTATCTCCCCAGACGGAATGGGTGACAAGGGAGGAAGGAAATGGATCTGAAATTCGAGGTCTTAACATTAAATATTTCAAATATATATAAATACTATTATTAATACTCTTTTGCTTGTAATTGGGAGATAAGATGTGCAGGCATTGGGACACAAAGATTCACCTTCCTCTAATGGAAAAGTCGAAGGGGGTATGGGAGAAGGTATGGGAGAGAGCAGATTGGAGGAAGCAATATCTTGTGGGACTGCTATTCTGAGAGGGTGGGTAGGGGAATAATGGGGGGAAAATGATTGTAACTCAAAATCTGGCGGAAATGAATGATGTAAAACAGAAGTTAATAAAGCATTTGTTTAAAAAAAAGTTGTGAATTTTTCTATTAGAAACAGATTATGGGGAAAGGTCCATAGATAGATCAGCAGGATGTGTTTTTTAAAAAAAAGGGACTATAACAAGTTAACTTGACCAAAAGAGAAAACATTCAAGGAAGCAATAGGCAAAAAATTTTTAAAAAATAATTTGGTATAGATTATAGTGTTAAACATGCATATGAACTCACCTAAAGCAAATGTCATTAAGAATATAAAATGTGAAAGGGACCCCAGATATTTCTGACTTAGAAACAAATTTATCTCAATTTCAACAAAATCTTCTTTGAAATTGAAACTGTAAAATGTTCAATGTATTTAACATTGATATAACACCTAGCATACTGCTCTTTATATAGTAGGCATTTAGTAAATATTTTCAACTGAGCAAAATGTGCATAAGTAAAGCTATTAAAAAGAAAAATTGTATCGCCCATGCTACATGATGAGATGCTCAAAAATTTGTGCATATTTTAAACTTTACAGCATATGCAAATGAAAGGCAGTGTGAGAAGGTGGATAGAGGTCCAACAGTGCCTTCAGGAAGATGTTCCAATTTCTGCCTTTTCTGTTTACTAGTAGTGTAACTATGACCGAGTCTTTTAATTTCTCATTGCCATTGGATAGCTTTCTAAGACAGTAAATTATAATAGAGTTGTCTGTAATTTAGGTAGAAGGATTTTTCCCAATGAAAGTTCCCCCATATTTATGAAATCACTAGTCCAGACTTATACATATATATTAACACATACACACATATCTGCATATACACATACACATATGTACATATTTATACATATGCACAACACACCTACATATACATGCAGATGAATGCATATTATGCTTATGTATATACATTGTATTGTGAATAAATACATATCTGTTCATTCTATATGTATATATACATATTATAGAGACATATACGTGAATACCTACACACACATGAATATATATATGCATACAAAATATCCATGAATATTATGTATATGTCTATCCATTCATTCTATGTATATATACAGATATTAATAGCCATATATATATACATCTGAATGTATGCATATATATTTATATATGCATTGTATATACTTGTATACATGTATATATGAATGTACATAAATATCCATTCATTCAGTATGCATGTGTATATATAAACACATAAATATACACACATATGTGTAGAGTATATACAACTATACAACTGTGCACATGCATGTAATATACATGTGCATGTAGGAAAAATGTTCAAGATACACACATGGATCTATGGATATGTGATATGTCTATATTTTTCCATGGGTGAAAGTATAAGCAGAAGACCACAGAAATAGTGTTAATGAGTTTATACACACAGGGAAATAAGTGAAGAAAAATAATCAGTAATGACTCATCTATCTATAGTGAGACAGCAAAGTTATCTTAATCTAGTGATGTTAATACTGTCAGAGGAATCTGGGTAATCCATGATTATATATGAAACTGAGTGACATTGTCAATGAACCTATACATACAGATTTGGAAAGCAAACGAGAAATTCAGCATTCCCTTTCTTTTTTAAGTAAGGAAGACAGAGGACAGGATACCAATAACAAGGCCTTATTTCATGCAAACACTGAGCCCTCTTTACACTTAAGATTGAGTAGCTTTAATTTCGTCAAGATTATGTAAAGTCTATGAAGTTTTGATTTTATAAAAGGCAGGCCTAATCTAAAAAGCTGAATTGCAGGCATCCCTATTAAACTTACAGGCTCTGCAGTCTTTCAATTTGGAAGCTTACATGGGGATGGCAGAATAATTTGTTAGAAACTTAAAGCTGGCAATTGACTCTGTAGTTTCTCTTGCTAGAAGTTTTCATGTAAAAGATATACAGAGAGGTAAGCATTATTTCTTGTGTTTGTCACAAAATTAGATACAATAGATGCAGTCAGAAAAGTTTCAATATAGTCTTTTGGCATTCATGATATATGTGTCCAACAAAACCATCTGCTTCAGAATTAGTGGGACTCATTTTCATGGTTTCAGGTGGCAAGAGTTTAACATGTTGCTTTTTAAAGTTTTAACAGAAAACTATCAGAATGCATACTATTTCTATCAAGAAAATTCTATTCCCCCAAACAGGCTCATTTATAAATATTTTCAAAGTATTATATGTATGCTCTTAGGATATTTTACTGAACTATAAAAATCCTATTCATACAACTTTGGTCGCAAGTACTGCAAATAATAAATCCCCTGAAATGGTCACATTACTCAAATTGGCACTGCATATTTCCACTGAGTTGGAAACAATTTGCATATTTTACCTAATTGTAACTTCAAATAATGCAAATTCTAATACATGGAAATGCTTCACGTGAATTCATTAATAACATTAATCGGTACCTGGCTGGATGTCAAAACTTCGAGGTTCAAGGATTTTCATCTGTATGAGTACTCCTCTTATCAAAAAATAATTTCTGTAATCAAAAAATTAATTTCCTGCTAGCCAGGAGATGAACTTCTCTAAATTCAGCTAGACTGGTCAGCAGATCACAGACACATGGGCCCAATGTAATGATTCATAATCAAAGATTTTCCAATTTAGAAAAAAAGGTACTAGAGTATGTGCTCAGAGGGTCTGACCTCCACAAACAAAGCATTTGCTGACATACCACAGTGAGGAATTGTAGAAAGGATATGAGGAAAGACAATGAACAGGACACCAGAACAAAATGGAATCTTATACAAACATTGAATGTGTATTATGCATAATATTACATAAAACTTTGATTTTGTAATAGGTAATATTGATCTAAAGAACTAACATGCAAAAACAAAAGAACTGGAACTAATATTAACATTCTCTGATTGACAGATCTGAATCCTAACTCCCTAAAACTTAAAGAACTCACATATTAAACATATTTCTACATGTCTTATTCATGTTGATATTTCCTTTATTGTTATTTTTTTACTTCCAGTGAGAAGTAAAAACTAGAATATTGTTTGTTTGTTTGTTTTTTCTGGAACCACGATTTCACCAGTATAAGGACCACCCCAATCACGTGACTCCCTCTATAGATGCAGACAGTATCTCCTATGCAATTCATAGTTTAAAAGAGCTATGTAAGGCACTGAGGCATTAAGCAACTTGTCCCAAAGTTACCAGCTCATAAAAATGTCAAGAAAACTTCCCACAGTATCAGAAGGCAAAGTTACCACAGTCACCTTAAGAACAATAAAACCACATATTTAACTTTTCCCCCAAAATCAAGTATCTTAAATCATTTACTATTTAATGTCTTTAATGTCATTCTAAAAAATTCCGCCCCCCCCCAAGATCTTTGGTCTGCAAGGAATAAACAAAACTAAATTTGCTGTCAATAAGCTAGAAAATCTTTTTGCATCAATATCATATGAGGAAAACATAATTAAGATCACTAATAAGATTTAAAGTTATAAGAATAAGTCTATTTTACCTATACTTCTACTACTCTCATATAACAAATCGTTTTAAAAAATCATTATATTTATTCATTGTATTTATATTTAATTATATACAATGTCATAATATAAAATACTTATATTCACTATACTTATATTTAAATCATTATTATTAATAGTAAAATACTATTCATTCTATAAAGTTTAACTAGCTTGGCTCAGACTTGTCAATCTATTCTTTATTTTATATATACATATATATGTATATGTATACACACACACACACATACACACATACTTTGAAAGTCTACATTTACCTAAAACAGTTATTTCTTCCACAAATGTAAGATCTCTTATTTCTATCTGGTTGTGGGTGTGGCTATGGGTATGTGGGTATATATACCCTCCAATAGAAAGTAAGCTTAGTGGAGGTAATGCTTATTTTTCAAATTATTTTTTTTCTTTCTACCCCTAGAACCTAGCATACTGCCTTTTAAAGGGTAGTACTTAATAAATTTATTGAAGTTTGAATGATTATTTTCACAAAATCACAATCTCAGGGTTTAACTGGGCCAACTCAGAGCTGATGAAGAATTCCCATTATAGCATCCTCAGCAAATGTTTATCCAGTATTTACTAGAAGAGCTCTAGTAAAGAGATATTCACAACCTCAAAAATCCCCCCATTCTATTTTTATTTCTCGGTTCTAATTGTTAGAAATATTTTACTTATAATGAATCAAAACCTGCCTTCCTGTAATTCCCCTTCTCTGGTCCTAACTGTTAAATGTGACCAAACAGAACAAGCCTTCTCCACATCAGAGATTTCTTTAAATATTTGACTCCTTGCATTTAGATTTTTTTTTTTTTGCTTTTTGGAGGGAAAATGGGGTTAAGTAACTTGCCCAAGGTCACACGGCTAGGTTTTTGTTTGTGTGTGTTAAGTGTTGGAGGGCAGATCCGAACTCAGGTCCTTCTGACTCTGGCGCCAGCGCTCTACTCACTGCGCCACCTAGCCGCCCTAGATTTTTTTTAAAGAGAAATAAACATTAGAACTAGTTTGGGTTGATTTTCTTAAAATATCTTTAAATTTGCAAGGATTTTAAATATATTGACTTTAAGTGTTGTTCTCCAGAGGTAAAAAAATAAATAAATAAACTCTCTTACCTTCAACCAATTCTCCTATGAAATTATCTTGAAGACCCTTACTATCTTTATCTGGAAATTTTAAATTTTGTCAATGGTTGAGCTATCACTTGCAAAGGCAATACTTTCATCAGCAGCTTTATTGAAAAAGAAATTTAGAAAAACCCAAGCTAGGATTTTTAGTACTCCACACAAGAAGTGATAAGTACATAGAATGCATTTCATATAAACCTGTCCAATAGATGGATATTGCCCTGATCCTCAATCAAGAATGTTTTGCAAAATAATACAAAGATATAAAGCACCCAGGACAGCCTTCTTGATTTCATCCTAGTAATTCCTTCCCTCTAACAGCTAAATTTAAAAGAAGAGGCTGGTGCTTGCTGGTTGATGATTTGCTCCTATAGCAGGTATCAAGGGGACTCTTTGGGAAAACTGTAAAAGCTTTAGGGAAAAGAGAGAATGTGCATTTTTCTCTCATTTCACTAGAGATTAGACAGACTACAAAATATTCTGGAGATTCCACCTCTTGGGCAAATAGCACACTCCATGCATCTTGCTATGTGTAGATTCAGATTTTCAGCTAAGTTCTCCTTTTATTAGCTCTCCTTTGACTTTCTATGTCCCACATGAATATACGTTAGCAACAAATTACCCAATATTTATGCATTTTTATATTAAGGAAGTGAAAAGAAGTGTTTACAGATCACCCTTCTAAAGGGAGAATCTTTCTTCTGTTCTTGTGAGTGGAAACCATCTTCTACATTGCTGGTCTAAAAGGATCTATGAGCCAACCATGCCAAGTCAAGACAGATTATAATTAAGTTGACTAGAAGAAATAAAAACTAGATAAAAGTAAAACTGTTTTTTACAAGTCTACATCAGTGGTTTGCATTTTGTTGTCAAAGATGCCTAAGAAACAGCAAAAAGTTTTTGGAAATGCTTCCTGAATCCTACCATGATTGACATTTTTACTATTTCTTTAGCATTAATAATGATTATGATGATGATGATGATATAATTAGGATAAATAATGAATCTCCTGAAGTAGTCCCATGTATTCAAATCATTACAACTCAAAGTTATAATTATGTAAACTAAGGTAGTTGGTTCCAGCCCAATGGAAGAGTAGTATGAATTCAAGTAATGTTACATCTTTAAGTGATTTATTATTCCTAATAATAGCTAGTATTTTTGTGGTGCTTGAAGACTTGCAAAGCACTTACCAAACATTTCATTTTATCATTAAAATAACCTTGGAAGGCGAGGGTTATTCTATTTTTTCTCTTTTTTTAAATTTTTTTTTAGTTTACATCATTTTCACAAGATTTTGAGTTGCAAATTTTCTCCCCAATTTTCCCTACCCATGACCCCAAAACAGCATTCCCACTGAATATCCCCTCCCCCAATCTTCTCTCTCCCATATCTTCCTCCATTCCCCCTTTGACTTTCCAGTAGGGCATGGTGGATCCCCATGCCCCAGTGCCTATAAACCTCATTTCCCAGTTATGTGTAAAATATTAATAATAATATGTATATATATTTTAAAACATTTGATTTTAAGACTTTGGATTCTAGATTCTTTCCCTTCCTCCCTTGTCACCCACCTTCGCTGCGAAGATAAGCAATTCAATATAGGTTGTACATGAGTAGCCACGCAAAACATTTCCATAGTGGATAGATATATTGTCGAAGACTGACTATATTTCCCTCTATCCTATCCCACCACCCCCCCACTTTTTCTACTCTCTACTTTGATCCTTTCCTTCTCAAAAGTGGGTGCTTCCAACTTCCCACCCTCCCTTCTATTATCTCCGCTCTCTTCCCCTTCCCCTCTACTCTCCTGTAGGGTGAGATACCCTATTAAGTGCATATGTCATTCCCTCCTTAAGCCAAATTCAATGAGAATAAAGTTGATTCATTCCCCTTTGCCTTCCTGTTCTTCCCCTCCAGTCTAACAATTTTCCCTTCCCTCTTTTATATGAGATAGTTTACACCATTCTGTCTCTCCCCATCTCCTCTCATTATATTCCTCTCTCATCTCTTAATTTCACCTTTTAAGTATCATCCCTTCCTATTTAATTGGTCCTGTGCCATCTGTCTATGTATACTTGTAGACACAGTGTGTAGACACACACTCAAATATGTATTCATATGCCCATATACCCTCCTATAAAGATATATATGGACGTATACATATACACACATGCGCACATGCACACACACACACACACATTTCTATTCCTGTCAACTATTTTCATACTAAGAAAAGTTTCATAAGTTACAATTATTGTTTTTCCATGTAGGAATATAAGTAGTTCAATTTTGATAAGTTCCTTATGATTTCTTTTCCCTGTTTACCTTCTCAAGCTTCTTTTATTTCTTGTATCTGAATGTCAAATTTTCTATTCAACTCTGGTTTTTTCAAGAATGCTTGAAAGTTCTCTATTCCACTGAATGACCATATTTTCCTCTGAAACATGATACTCAATTTGGCTGGGTAGGTGATTCTTGGTTTTAATCCCAGCTCCTTTGACCTCTGGAATATGATATTCCAAGTCCTTTAATCCCTCAGTGTAGAAGCTGCCAGATCCTCAGTTATCCTGATTGTGTTTCCACAATATTGAAATTGTTTTTTCCCGGCTACTTGTAATATTTTCTCCTTGATCTGGGAACTCCAGAACCTGGCTATAATATTCCTAGAAGTTTTCTTTTTGCAATTTTTTCAGGAGGTGATTGGTGGACTCTTTCAACCTCTATTTTGCCCTCTGGTTCTAAAACATCAGGGAAATTTTCCTTGAGAATTTCTTGAAGGATTATTTCTAGTTTCTTTTTTTGATCATGGCTTTCAGGTAGTCCAAAAGTTTTTTTTTTTAATTCTCTCTCCTGGATCTATTTTCCAAGTCAGTGGTTTTACAATGAGATATTTCACATTGCCTTCTATTTTTTCATTTGTTTGGATCTGTTTAATAGTATCTTGACTGCTCATAAAGTCACTAGCTTCCATTTGCTCCAATCTAATTCTGAAGGAATGATTCTCTTCAGTGAGTTTCTGATATTCTTTTTCCATCTGGCAAATTCAGCTTTTTAAGGCAGTCTGCGATCTCCTCATTGCCTTTTTGAGCCTCTTTTGCCATCTGGGGTTATTTTTTTCTGTCAGGTTGTTAACTCATTTCATAATTTTCTTGTATAGTTTTCATTTCTCTTCCCAATTTTTCCTCTACTTCTCTTATTTGGTTTTCAAAATCCTTTTTAAGCTCCTCTATGACCTGTAACCAGCTCATATTTTTCTTGGAATATTTTGGTGCAGGAGTTCTGACTGCATTGTCTTCCTCCTGTTCCATGCTTTGATCCTTTTTGTCTCCAAAATAGGAATGTAAAATTGGGTTGCTCTGTTTTCTTTGCTTCCTTTGCCTGCTTGTGTTGCCACTCAGTTACTTGATTTTTGGGCTTTTTGCCACAGTAGAGCTCTGCTAGCAGAAATAGGAGTTTTATCCCAAATGCTGGGGTTTTCAAAGCTGCCGAAGGTATTAGTTGGGTGCCATCTCTGAAGCCTCCACATGCTCTGCCCATCTGGTCATGCACCCCAGGACATGCACCCAACAGCAATGCAGATCCAAGCAGGTTAAAGCAAGAGCTATCTCCCCTCAGACTGGTCACTTGGTCCCGCTACAATCTCCAGACCAGGAGCTGAAGCTACCATGTGGTGGTGGCTACATGGCCAGTGTGTCAGCCACTTCTCACCCGCGGTCAAAGGCTGGATTGCACTCCGAATTCCCAGGTCCCAAAGTCCACACTGCACTGGCCTCACTTTGTCCTTGGTATCTATGGGTTGAAAATTCTTGAAACTGCCACAGCTGCTGGTAATCTGAAGTCCCTCCAGCTGGTGGCTGGTCAGGCCACCCTGAGGCCAAGACCTCTGGTTCATGTGGGGCTAGAGTTGGCTCCTAGAGCCCTGTGATTGCCACTTGCTGCTGGCCTGCCAGGTTGTCCTCAGCAAGAGATTAGCTTCTCTGTGTCATTTTGTGGGTTCTGTAGCTCCAAAGTTTGTCTAGAGTCATTTTTTACATAAATTGGGGGAGGTGGGAGCTGGAACTGCTAGGCAGTCCTGTTTCTACTCTGCCATCTTGACTCTGCCTGGGTGTTATTCTTATTATCTCTATTTTATAAATGACAAAACTGAGGTAGACAGACATTATGTGACTTTGTCCATAGTAACACAGCCAGAACGGTTGGATTTGAACTCAAGTCTTCATCACTCTAGGTCCAGTGCTTTTTCTAGTCTCCCAGCCAGCTGCCTCAAAATCAGTAAAACATTCATTATGGCATAATTTAACAAATATGCCTCCTACATAACAAATAAATACAATTCCTTGCACAAACAACAGCTAGATGGTATGATGAAAAGAATACTTGACTTGAAATAAAGAATACCAGAGTTCCTGTCCTGCTTCAGAGTCACTTACCATTATGTGGCTCTGGTCTAGTTATTTGATCACTTTCTACCTCAGTTTCCTCTCCTATAAAATGGAGCTAATAGTACCTCTCAAAGGGTTTTTATGAGGATCAAATATCAACGCTATTTAATGTTTTTAATGTATCCAGATGATGTGATTAAACAGTAACTTTTGTCATCAGTTCTTTACTCATTCAACAGTACTAGTACATTTACTTGGTTTGTTGTTGTTTTTTCCCCCTGGGGCTCCACAACATTTTGGAAATTAATAAAGGGAATCCATGCTTGAAAAATTTGACAACCACTGGAGTAGCCAGTTCCAGCATAGCATGGTAGAAGGAAGGCAGGGTTCAGAGACAAAGAAACTGACGCTTATGTATAACTTTAAGTAAATTACAATCTTTGCCCTCTCCTTTTCTCATATGTAAAATTAAATGGCTGGTCTAATTTATCTTTTTTTTACCTTAAAGTTCTATGATTCTGCTATATGTTATCTAACTTTTATGAACCTCAGTTCCTTCTTTTGTAAAATGTAATAGTCTCACAACTGACACTTTTGTAAAATAGGTATAATAACACCTGACCTTGCGAGGATCAAATGAGTCAAGCATTTTGTATACGTGAAGTGTTATAGTGCTGTGAACTATCATGTAAAACATCTTCATAACCATTTCATGAACGTATAAATTTTGGCTGTCAAATAGCATTGACAGTAGTTTTGAGAAATTAAGACAAGGAATGTTTGCTTTGGGGGTGGGAGTGGGTTGTTTTGTTTTAGTTCGGGTTGCACCTTTTTTATTTGCTGAAATGTCAACAGACAATGGAAGGGGGCAAGGAAGCCACAAGCACCTAATAAATTTCAATGCCACAACCAATGGTTCTTTTTCCCCCTACAGAAAAACAATGTTCTTCAATATCTTTGAATCAGCACTGAAATTCATGTGAAATTATGCTAATGGTTATCCTGGCATTGCTGGGAAAAATGAAGAAATAAATAATAAACTTTCTCAAATCCATACTTCAAGTGGCAATGACAGCAGAACAAATTACATGCAAAAAAAACCCAAAAGCCTTTTACATAGCAACAGTCACATTGTGCAATGACTGACTTTGATAGACTTGGCTCTTTTCAGCAATGCAAAGACCTAAGAAAACCCCAAAGGACTCACAATGGAAAATGCTGTCCACATCCAGAGAGAGTACTTGGGAGTCTGGATGCACGTGGAAGCATATTATTTGCTCTCCTTTTCTTTTGTTGTTTTGGGTTTTTTTCTTCTGTCTTGTGGTTCCTACCATTAGTTCTAATTCTTCTTTACGTCATAATTCATGTGAAAAAATGTTTAATATGAATGTTTAAGTAGAGCCTACATCAGATTGCATGCTGTCTTGGGGGGGGGGGGGAGAGAAAGGTGGAGAAAATTTAAAACTCAAAATGTTATGGAAGTGAATGTTGAAAACTAAAAATTAATTAATTTCAAAAAATCAAAAGCTTATATCATGTCTGATTGTATTCAGTAGTATCTAACACACATTTCAAATATTAAATTAGGTTTAAATGATATTTCTTCAACTTGTAAAATCCAGGATATTTCAGAACTAAAGCCAGAAAGCACTAGCCTCACCATCTCATCGACCATCTATGGTCAATGGCCTAAAACTATGGAAGTCACCTAGGATTTAAGCATGTTTTAGGTACATGATAACAAAGTCAGATATAGTCATGGTTGAAATAGAGATGAGCTATATAGTGAAGATTCCCTGTTGGCTCTTTCTATGGCAGTTATTTAAAATGACTATTTCAACTTATTTAGGAAGAGGGAAAACAGAGAAATATGATCTAGCTATATTTTATATATATATATGTGTGTATGTATGTATGTATATTTACATATATGTACACACACACATAAAAAAGAGGCATAATATACTACCATATAAAGTATAATAACATATAAAGTAAATGCTAGTTTATTCAAGTAACTGTTATACTTACTCGTTTTATGGGTGTGTGTTTATATTATCTATAGCTTAAAAGAAAGTTTTAATCCATCCAAATACAATGAGATCATATAAACTTTTTTTTGTCTTTTTTTTGGAGGGCAATTGGGGTTAGGTGACTTATCCAAGGTCACACAGCTAGTTTTGTGTTAAGTGTCTGAGGCTGGATTTTAACTCAGGTCCTCCTGACTCCAGGGCCAGTACTCTATTCACTGTGACACCTAGCCACCCCTCATAGACACTTTTAAATGCTCCCAAGGGACAAAAATACTCCTTCCATGTACTATACCTGCAATTCAAATAAATCAACATAGTGTTATTAAACCACTGCTTTGTGCAAAGCACGAAGAGGACCGTAGAAATTATTTCAAAGAGGTTACATAATCCTTGTCCTCAGAGGGTTTACATTCTACTATGAGACTGGAGAAGGATTATGTAGATATCGATATATTGATAGGCACACACACAAATAAATAAAATATGAGACAGTGTGATTCGGACAGAGAGGAGATACTGTTGAAAATTGGAGTAGGTCAGACGACATTTTCTACTAAAAGAAGAGGAAAATCTTCATGTTAGAAAACAGTATCTAATATGATCCTCAAAAGAAAAAAATTTTTTCAACAAGTAGAAAAGAGGAGTGAGTGTACCCAAAGCTAAGAGATAGCCTTTATGAATGCATCAAGGAAGAGCAAAAACTTGAATAAGAAACATAGGGCTTTGTCCTAGGGCACTGACATTTAGAGGGTGGGTAGTTTCCAGTCCAGGTTTCATACTTTACATTTGTTCTCACTCTCTGGTATGAGCCCACCCTTGGAGTCCTATAGCCATGGCACTCCTCTCCAAGCTATTACTTTTACCCCCATGCCCACAGTGGATCAATAATGGATCATAGTTACACCATCTTTCCAGAAACAAGTCTAGACTAGAAACAACTAGTCTGTTGTTGATACCATTTTCCTTCCCCCTTTCCTAAATGTCTGCCTTGCTGAACTTCCTTATTACCACTACCACCACCAAATATTTTCCCAAGATGAAAGGATTCCTAATTATATCTCTACCCACATGGGTAGGAGATAAACAGATGAGAATGAGTAAGTGCTAGCAGAATACCTGGCAGGCACATAACACAAATATAATGATGATAAACATATTTTGAAGAGAACAGATGGAACTGAGTCTGCACTTCTGAAAAGTGTGTTCATATTTTTCATCAATTGTAAGAACAACTTTGAGTGACCAAATCATTTTGATTATTATAAATACCCAAATTAACTACAAAGGATCTATGAATGAAGGTTCTGTCTGTATCCAGAGAAAGAATTGATAAATAAAAGGATATATAGAATGATTTTACATATATGTGTATATGTATACATATATGTGTTTATATGTGTGTATATATACATACACATACATATATATGCATGTCTAATGGTAGCCATCTCTAGAATGTATGGGAGAAGAAAGAAAAAAGGAGAAAACAAATAAAATTACACATAATAGATTTGCAGTTTTGTGTGTAACCATTTTTTCCCCTATTCTACTATGGTATGGAAATGCTTGTTTTACTTCTCAAGTTCATAACAAAAATTTTAAAAATATATTACTCAACCTAATTATGGTATCTGGCCTCAAACATGTAGAAGCTGTGTGACGCTGGACAAGTCACTTAACCCTGTTTGCCCCAGTTTCCTCACCTGTAAAATAAGCTGGAAAAGAAAATGACAAGCCATTCCAGTATCTTTGGGAAGAAAACCCCAAATAAGGTCACAAAATGTCAGACATAACTGAAATGACTAAACAATAGCAATGAGGATGGCATATAATGGTAGAGAATAAAGAATTACCACTGATGCTGCTGTGCCTAACTTGCTATTATTTATACTTTTATAGGAATAATATTAACAGCAGATACTTACATAGTGTTTTATACTTACAAAAATGCTTTACACATTGTTCTAGAGATGGAAGAGATCTTAGGAATCACCTACTCCAAACTCACTACACTGAAGGAAAATCTGATATCTACAGAGGATAAGTGACTAAACCAAGGTCACAATGAGGATCTGAGTCTGGGATTTCTGATTCGAAGTCCATTTTTTTTCTGTTACAACATGCTATACATAATTTTATTTTTTAGCTAAAGAAATCCTCTATAAAGATTTTCCTTCTAATGTACTCCCCCCACTCCCACCTTGTGCCATCAGTTAACACTATTTCTGCATCGAGTACTTGGTTTTGTTCTTTTCTAATACATACCCCACACAATTGTTTTAGGTATCTTCGATGGTGCCTTTCCCCCCACTAGACTAAAGATCCATGAAATCAGAGTAACAGCAAGTGTGCTGGTAAATGTTTAACAACCGGATTTCCAAAAAAAAAAAAAAGTACACCTAACACTTAAGTTTAAACTGTATTCTCCATCACTTTTTACTCTACACAAATAATACAACAACAAATCAGACCCTGAGCTACTGTGCACATTTCTGAGGTATAAATGCTCTTACTGAAAATTTAACAACTGGCTCTCAGGATTCAGACCTGGCTTCAGTACACTCCTGGATCAAGGGCTTGTTGTATTGCTTTCAGTCACATCTGAGTCTTCATGACCCCATTTGGAGTTCTCTTGGCAAAGATTATAGTAGTTTGGCATTTCCTTTTCCAGTTCATTTTACAGATTAGGAAACTCAGGCTAGCAGGATTAAATGACTTGCCCACAGTCACATAGATATTAAATATCTTCAGCTAGAATTGAACTTAGCAAAATGAGTCTTCCTGACTCTAGTTCCCACTCTATCCACTATGCCACCCAGCTACCAAATCAGGGGTTATATCTTTTTAACCTATCTCCCTCTGTGTCCAGCACACTCCTTTATATAAATAATTAAAACTTCTTGACTGCTAAACAAGTTGGTGAATAAAATTTAAAATAAACAATAAAAATAACATTTTTAACTACCTAGCTACTTCACCGATTCTTCCACAAGCATTTATGAAGTACTCACTAAGGTGCTGGCAGCGGTCTAAGTGCTGCGGACAGAGACAAAAAAAAAATCACAGTCCAAATCTCCTCTATCAAGGAAACAAACATACACAAAAAATTAAAATGAAATATAGCAAATAGAATGCAACTGAGGGTAGGAGCTGGATAGATGAGTCACATGTAGAATGGAGTATTTAAGCTGAGCTGTGAATCAGTCTAGGGATTCTAAGAAGCAGAGAGGCAAAGATGGGGGGCATTCCAGACATTTGAAACAGGCAAGGCCATATTGTATATCAAGATATAAATGTTAGTGGTGATGATGAGGAGGAGGAAGAGGACAGACAAAAATGAAGCAGTGTCTGCCCACCAGGAGCTTACATTTGGATAGGAGAGACAATATGGAGGATGCTAACAGCTAAGGATAATCAGGAAAATTTTCATATAGAAGGCAGCCTCGACCTGAACCTTGAAGGAAATCAGGGATTCCATGAGACAGGAATGATGATGGTGAGACAGGGGTGATGAGGGAGAACACTCCAGGAATTGGGAAAAGCTCATGCAAACTCACAGCTGAAGAAGAAGAAACTTCAAGTGTGCAGACCAGTAAAGAGGCCAGGATGGTTAGATCCCAGAGCACACACAAAGATATGATAGTGAGAAGATTAGAAAGGAAAAACTGTATCCTGCTGTAAAGGCTTTTTAAATGCCAGATAAGGGAATTTTTATTTTATCCCAGAGGTTAAGAGGAACCAGGGATGTTTACTGAGTAAGAAGTCTTGTCGTGGTTAGACTCCACTTTAGATTAGCACATCACAACAAAGTGTTTTATAAACCTTAAAACTGTAAGCCAAAGTTAAAATCAATTATTATTTGAGTGTTTAATTTTTCATGATATGATTCCATGCTTTCTTAAACTAAGCAGAATGTGATCACTGAAGTATTCTATAATTTTTCGAACCAAATTCACCTCTGGCCTCTGAATGAACGTGGAAAATATTAGTCCCTCAAAGTACTTTTTTATTGCTTTTTGGAAGGGGGAGGGCAGGGTGACTGGGGTTAAGTGACTTGCCCAAGGTCACACAGCTAGATTTCTGTGTGAGTATGTTAAGTGTCTAAGGTCAGATTTGAACTCAGGTCCTCTTGACTCCAGAGCTGGTGCTCTATTAACTGTGCTACCTAGCCAGCCTCAAAGTACTTTTTTGAGCAACCTAGATATACACACAAAAAAATATAAAATGGAACATCATCAGCCTCTCCAGACAAGTTCTTTATGCATTTAGATTGTCCTATCCATGACACTAAGAGGGAAGTGTTTGATGTTTATGAGTAACATGTTATAATATGGATATTAGGTCTTGCTTTAACATCTCTACTCTCTTAGACTATGATTGGGGAAGGTAGTTAACATCTTCTACTCTCTTAGACTATGATTGGGGAAGGTAGTTGTCACAGTGGACAGAGCACTGGGCCTGGAGTCAGGAAAACTCATCTTCCTCAATTCAAATCTGGCCTCAGATATTTAGAAACTGTGTGACCTAGGACAAGTCACTTAATCCTATTTGCCTCCGTTTCCTCATTTGTAAAATGAGCTCAAGAAGGAAGTGGCAAGCCACTCCAGCATCTTTGCCAAAAAAATCCCCCAAAAGGTCACAAAGAGTCAGACATAACTGAAATGACAGAACAACATTCATTCAACCCTAAATCTAAGATCTTCTGACTGATAAAAGGCATAGTATTGCCTTTTTCATAGGTTTAGCTTTAAGTCCATTCCCATTAAAACAGAGGATGGGGCAAAGGAAAAAGAGAGCTCAAACGAGCAGTGAGGAAATGAAATGTTTGAACAAGAGTAATTCTCTATGGTAAAGTGGAAAGAACCTGAATACAAAGGCTGATGACCCATATTTAAATCTTCAGTCTACTATATGTTATTGGTATGACTTTGAGCCATTTCTCTGGGCCTCAGTCCCCTAAACTGTGAAAGAAGGGCATCAGAGTAGCTGGACACCAAGGTCCTCTGTAGTTCATGATCTTATAATTCCCAAATCTGACTTTGATGCTCCAGTGAACCACATCCCTTGACCAACTCTCCCATTTTCACATGAGTAGTTTCCAAAGTATTCTGCATTTTGAAAAAGTAACGTCTTCAATACAACCAAGTCAGGAACCATAAAAGGTACTTTCCTACAAATAGTCTACTCTACATAATTGAACATCAGCTATGAGCTACCAACACAGTGAAGAGTAGCCTGCCTTTAACTACAATTTATTCAGCCTCTTTAGTGTCACTACAGAAGTTTTTACTTGCCATAGTGAACAGGCAAACATCTTGGCTCATCTATCTTTTCACTGCTTCCTAGTAAGACTATAGCAGTTACAGCAGCATAAAAAAATATTAAGGACTTGCCTAGTAGATAAGCCCAAATACAAAAATCTATTTTCTGGTGGTTGACTGTATGTGATTGATGCTCACAGAGCCAGATATTTCCAAATACAGGCAATCCCCTATTTATGAACTGCCAACTTAAGAATGACCTTTATGTGTGAACAGCTGTCACCACCCCTACCCCCACCCCGTGCCCCTATTTCCCTTTGGATGGAGCTCCTTTGCTGCCAAAGGGAGTCCATGCCCTCAGAATGCCTTTGTCCATACTCTCACAATCCTTTTCACTAATAGCCCTGGTTTGCAGAAATACCCCCCCTTTCCCCTTTTGAAAACCCCTTTGCTACTTCACCTTTCTCAGGAAAAACCCACTCTTGGTGCCATTCTCCCCTGCACTATCTCTAGAGGACCTATGTCTGTAGGAGGGGGAAGTAAGAAAAGGCTAAGTCTCATCACTAAGACCTTGGAGAGGTCTGGCATCTTCAATTGGAATTCAGAATGCAGTTTCCCATAGAAACTAAATTACAAATGATGGTTGGTTCCTATTGTACAATTAAGACTATAATTTAGCTCTAGTGGGTTAAAGAGGCTTTTGTGGACTGGCCTGGGAACCTGACCACCCTTGATGACATTGTTTCTATGAAAAAAAATGCATTCCAAGTTCCAAATAACTGACTTACAAATGAACTTTTGGAATGTGCCTATACTGTCAACTCTTGATTATTCACACAAATGGACAGGAACAGAGATATGAACAAATCTAATATAATGGATAATCCAAGTCATTTATAAGGAACTTTGGAATGTTCTTACTCTTACATTCAAAAATGGGTGTGTTTAATGTTTGGGGAATTCACTTCAAAATAATAATAATTACAATAATGAGACCACACTGGGAAGGTCTGACTCAGGAAGAACTAGGAAGTGGTCCAGTTTCCCCGAGTCTGTCCCCCTGGCTCAACTCCTCCCTGCAACCTGACCCATGCTTGGCATGGACTTCTGCAATTCAGCCTGATGCAAAGTTTGCCCTATCCCCAAATTTCCTGAAGCAGAGGAGGTGGTGGAATATTTGGGTTTCTGAGGATTGCTTGGCAAGCAGAGTGAAAAGGGGTTAACTATAAACAAACTAGGTGCTAACTGTCACTAGTAAGTGACAGTTATGTCAAAAGAGCAAGGGCAGAGGGAAAGAATTGCTGATGGTACATTGAAAGTGACATTTACTTGTGACTCAGCTAAAATGTCAATAATTAATATGTTTGCAGATAATTGATAGGTAAGTATATCCAGATTTTGGAATGATATAGACAAAATGTCTGGATGATTGAATGCAGCAGAACCCATTATATCATAGCTCATGTATGTTTTACTATGGATTCAAATATAATATGAGGTTCCAGTATAAAAATATGTAATGTTTATGATATGCACTCAGCCCTATCATGAGACCTTGAATCTACACTTGCAGTTGGGGACAATTTAAACACCTTTCAGAAAGAAAAATATATTCAGAGAAAAACACATCCAAGTATTTTTTTGATGAAATAAAAAATAACCAAACATAGTTTACCCTTTTTATCCTTTCATTTCACATTTATTACACTACAGCTAATTATGCTGAACTATTTAGAAATCAGAATGGCTCATATTGACTATACCATATAATTCTAAGACCAACTACTATTTCTGAGAAATGAAAAATACTTTTCCACTTGCTGCTTTTTTGAATTTTATCCTCATATAAAATCTGGTGAAAAATATTTGAATATAATCCTCAATATTCCTTTCCAACAGGTAGACATTCTGTTACAAATTCTCTTAAACTCCTACCTTTCCTGTTATTTTGCATTAGGTAATGTGTATGCCATCATCCCAAAACAAATTCCTTAATATTACTCATTTTCTAATATTTGCATTAGTTAAATCAAGGGATTCTACAACTTTTTTGAAGTAGCATGCAATTTCTAGAGTTATATTATTAACAGTTCACATTTCTATGGTACTTTGTGATCTGCACAAAATTTTCCTTACAGCAGCCCTTGAGATAAATAGTATTTTCTACATTTCTCTGGATCACTGAAAGGCAATGCTCTTCCTACTAATTAGGCAGTCTTGAAAAAGGTAGGAAAAAGATGATTATTGTACCAACACAGTCAGGATAGATAAATATGAGGGAAAATAATATTCAAGGTATGGAGATAAGTCTAGATAATAATCAAAGCTAATATTCATATAGTGCTGATTATGTGCTAGGTACAGTGCTAAGTACTTTACCACACAACAGCCCTGTGAGGTAGGTGTTATGATTTCCATTTTTTTCAACTGAAGTACCCCAGACAGACAAAAGTCAAGGGACTTGCCCAAGGTCACACAGTAACTGAAGCTGGATTTTAACTCAGATCATTCTGACTCCAAGTCCAGCTTAGGATTCTCTACACTGCATCACCAGGTGCTTAGGGTAAAGGTATGAAGGTAAAAGGAACAGAACTGGAACATAGAACAAGTGATTAGTAGTAAATTAATAATGAAAGATGTTAGAAATGTGTGTAAGAAGAAGATTGTGAAGGGTTTTAAATGCCAAAGAAAGAAATTTGTATTTTACCAGAGACAGTAGAGAATACTGAAGCTTTCTTCACTAAGGGATTGTCATGATCAGATTGTTTTAGAAGAATTTCAGTCTCTTAGTTGTGTGGAGGATGGTTTCTAGTTCATATATAAGTTAATCAGTGAACACTTACTAGGTACCTACTCTGTACCAGGTGCTGTGACTAGGCACTATGGCAGTGGTTCTCAAAGTGAAGAGCCTTAGAGGTGGTTTGTAAAGTTAAAATGATTTTCATAACACCAAGATATTTTAATTCCTAATACCATAAATATTAATAGATATAACCACATAAATAAAAGTTACTTGAGGCATCCTCAATAATTTTTAAGCAAGGAAAGGGGTCCTGAGACCAAAAAGGTTGAGAGCTAGTGCTGGAGACATATAGATACAAAAAACAAATAGTCTTTGCTCTCAGGAAGCTTAAATTCTATCAGGGGAAATAACATGCATATTTATAAATATGTACACAACATGGAAAATAAATAGAAAGGGGGGCAGCTAGGTGGCGCAGTGAGTAGAGCGCCGGCCCTGGAGTCAGAAGGACCTGAGTTCAGATTTGACCTCAGACACTTAATGCACACACAAACAAAAACCTAGCCATGTGACCTTGGGCAAGTTACTTAACCCCTATTGCCCTCCAAAAGGCAAAAAATAAATAAATAGAAAGTAATTTGGGAAGGGGGGAGGAAGTGATTATTCATATTCAGATTAAATTATTTCCTTGTTAATCAACTAGTCTACCTTCCTTGTTGTGTACATAGGGGAACTAAGTCACAGAGAGGTTAAAGTGAGGGACATGCTCAAGACAACAAGGAGAAAGGTTGCAGCTTGGACACAGGCCTACCAACTCCTAAAAATCTTCCATCTAGACCAAACTGCTGCTTTTCTAATGTATGATTTGTGGGAATGTACTAAATTTGTAAATTTCTCATATGGATTGCTAAACAACCTCAGGACTATATATTTCCGTGCAATAGGTTAGATGCTCTGAAGATTCAAAATGCTAGGGCTAGGTCCTTTTTTCTTCTTCTTCTTCTTTTTCTTCTCCAAATCACAAATACTTCAGAAAATTAACTGATATTTCTCTTCCACTGCTCTAATAGATTCCAAATATCTCTATCCCCTCAAATTTCTAAATAATTTGAGCATTTCACTTCAGTTTTGCTTCCCCAAGTGGTTGGGTTGTATCATGGTTTTCTTTCCTACACTTTTTTTTCTTCCCTTTCAGAAGGATTGATTCCTCATCTAATTACATCACTACGGGTTACTAACAGATGAGAATGTTGGCCTCAAGCAGTCATCCCACAAAACACTTTTATAGGTTCCCCTGGGAATATTTTTTTTCCTCTGACTGGCAAACTCTTGCGCCTCCAGGAGCTGTCAACTACCACAAACTTGGAAAGATTTCTACTCTGAATTTCATCATAACATTCTGCACATTCGCCCAAGCTTACCTCAGTAACTACAGCCTCCAAACTTCCCTGAGCAGAATCGAATATTTACATATCTCTGGGCTATACAAGACAAATAGCTACAAGCTCTCTGGAAGCTGAGCTCTTAGAAAAATAAACTACCTGGATCAGATCATTCAAACTAATTCACATGTGACACTCTTATCAATTTCAAGTGACTTACAGAGCTACCATTTTCTAGAGTCTGAGGTGGATGTTTGATGTCTCAGACACAAACCAAAAAGGATCAGGGCACTACAAGGCTCTGACTGCCACTCCCTATGCCTCTAAAGCCCTTTTCTTCCATCCCCTTCTCTTGGATTCCTACCCATCCTTCAAGATCCTATTCAAATGTTAACTCTTCTAGGTAGTTCTATTCAAACCTTAACTGGAGATGACTTCACTTCCCTATAAACTTTCATAATGTGTAGCATAGTGCATAGAGACTTGGCTTTAGAATATAAAAAAATTTTTAAACATACAATTAAGTTCTGCCCTTTACCTACTCTGGCTGTGGGATCTTTGACAAGGAACTAAACCTTTCAAGGACCCAAATAAGTCTAACTTGCAGAGGAGGAATTAATCAGCTTTAAGAGTGTTTCCTCATTGAAACTTACCTATACAGATGAAACCAATGTCTGCTTTGTACAAGCAGGAGAGGTGATCAATATGTTTGGTATTTTATGTTTAGAAGTTATTATGTATACATACACATACACATATAAGCAGATAGGGATAGCTACATATGGGCACAGAAACATGTATATATAAATTATTTTCAAATCATTTTATTGATATCTTTTGGTTTTACATTACCTTCTTTTTTTAAATATATATCTTTCTATTCTCTTACTCAGTAAATCATCCCTAGTTACAAATATATTAAAAAAAAATAAGGGGGGGGGGGAAGCAGTTCAAGCAAACTAACCAGACGCTCGTATGTGTCTGACAAATAAATATATGCAGTGTTCCCTACCCATAGTCCCCCAACTATGTAATATGTATATATGTATATACATATATGTGTATATGTATGTGTATGTGTATATATGATAAATTATATATATATATAGGATATAGCTAATTTATCATTATTTATGCTAACTATACACTGTTAAGAAGGATAGGAAAGGGGGCAGCTAGGTGACGCAGTGAGTAGAACGTTGGCCCTGGAGTCAGAAGGACCCGAGTTCAGATCCGGCCTCAGACACTTAAGGCACGCGCAGACAAAAACCTAGCCCTGTGATTGTTGGGGGGCGGAGCCAAGATGGCAGAGTAGAAACAGCTCGTCCAAGCCTCTCTGCCCCCAGATTCTCCACAAACTATGTAAAAAAGGACTCTGAAAATCTTCTGGAGCCCCAGCACCCACAGAACGACACAGAGAAGCTAACCTCCCGCTGAGGACAGCCCAGCACCCTGCAGGAAGGACCAGTGCAGTGGTCTGGGAGCCGGCAGCGCGCAGAGCGCAGGAGCCGAGCCGAGCCCAGGTCCACGTGAGCCGAGGTTTTAGCCCCAGGGCGGCAGGGCCAGCAGCCGGCTGGAGGAACCCCAGAACACCAGGATCTGTGGAGCAGAATTATCAACATAGACTTGCCTAGGACAAAAAGGGGTTAGTGTCCTATGGACTTTGGGACCTGTATTTGGGGAATGCGTCAGCTCCCTCCCCTGGGGGCTAGAAGCTGCTGAGGAGACACGCCATTTTGAGTTTTCAGAGGCATTTCCAGCTCCCAGCCTACAAATGGAGATCAGCGAGTCTTGGGGGGTAATCGCTCTTGCTTTAACCTCCCTGGATCTGGATTGTGATCTAGGGTGGAAGTTGTGGGTGGGTTTTAGCAGCTTGCCAGAAACAGAAGTTGCCCCCCACACGTTCGGGACGAAAATTCCTCTATCTGGCCTTAAAGCCATAGTGTGGCAACAAGCCCAAAAGTCAAGCAATTAAGTGGCAACATGCCAAGGCAAAGGAAACAGAAAAATGCAACCCTAGACTCCTATTTTGGGGGCATAGAGCGGGAAAAGGACTGTGAGGTCAGAAGTCCTGCTCCAAAAGCCCCAGGGGAAAACATGAGCGGGTTGCAGGCCATAGAGGACCTTAAGAAGGACTTTAAAAATCAAATAAGAGAAGTGGAGGAAAAATTGGAAAGAGAAATGAGAAGGATGCAGGAAAAGTATGAAATGAGGGTCAACAGCCTGACTGAGGAAAACAACACCTTAAAAAATAGACTAAGCTCAAATGGCAAAGGAGGCCCAAAAGGGCAATGAGGAGAAGAATGCCTTAAAAAGTCGAATTTGCCAGATGGAAAAAGAATCTCAAAAGTTCACTGAGGAGATTCATTCCTTCAGAGTTAGACTGGAGCAAATGGAAGCTAATGACTTTATGAGAAATCAAGATGCTGTTAAGCAGATCCAAACAAACGAAAGATTAGAAGGCAATGTGAAATATCTCATGGGAAAAACCACTGACCTGGAGAATAGATCCAGGAGAGACAATTTAAAAATTATTGGACTACCTGAAAGCCATGATCAAGGAAAGAACCTAGAAATCACCCTTCAAGAAATTCTCAAGGAAAACTGCCCTGATGTTTTAGATCCAGAGGGCAAAATAGAGGTTGAAAGAATCCACCGATCACCTCCTGAAAAAGATCCCAAAAAACTCCCAGGAATATTATAGCCAGGTTCCAGAATCCCCAGATCAAGGAGAAAATACTACAAGCAGCCAGGAAGAAACAATTTCAATATTGTGGAAACACAATCAGAATAGCCCAGGACCTGGCAGCTTCTTTACTGAGGGATGGAAGGGCATGGAATATGATATTCCAGAGGGCAAAAGAACTGGGAATGAACCCAAGGGTCACCTACCCAGCAAAACTGAGTATTTTGTTTCAGGGGAAAATATGGTCATTCAGTGGAATAGAGGACTTTCAAGCATTCTTGAGGAAAAAACCAGAGATTGAATAGAAAATTTGACATCCAGACACAAGAAGTAAGAGATGCCTGAGAAGGTAATCAGGGAAAAGAAATCAAAAGGAACTTATCAAAGTTGAACTATTTACATTCCTATATGGAAAAGCAATATCTGTGACTGATGATATCTTTCTCACTATGAAAATAATGGAAGAAGGGGGTGTGGTCATATGAATACATATGTGAATGTGTGTGTATATGGTTACAGTTATATATGGATAGAGGGCATAGGTTGATTTTGTTGGGAAGGGAGAGTACTCAAGGGATGAAATTATGAGGTGAGAGAGGAAAGTGGCAAGAGGAGATGGGGAGAGACATGGTAGGGTAAACTATCTCATGTAGGGGAAGTGGGTGCAAAGGAGGGGAGAATAAGGAAGGCTAAAAAGGCAAAACCACATTCACATTGAATTTGGTTCAGGGAGAAAATGACATACATACTAAATGGGATATCTCAACCTGCAGCAGGATAGGGGAAGGGGGATGAGAGGAGGGATGATGGATGGGAGGGCATCCTTGGGGTGAGGGGAGGTTGGAAGTACCCACTATAGAAGAGGGACAGGATCATGTAGGGAATGGACCAGGTGGGGGGTGGGATGAGTGGGAGGGAATTATAAGCAGCCTTGAACAATATATCTACTATGATAATGTTTTGCATAGCTAGACATGTACAACATATACTGAATTACTTATATCCCAAGAAGGAATGGGTGACAAGGGAGGAAGGAAATGGATCTGAAATTCAAGGTCGTAAACGCCTATAATTGGGAGATAAGATGTGCAGGCATTGGGACACAAAGATTCATCTTCCTCTAATGGAAAAGTCGATGGGGGTATGGGAGAAGGTATGGGAGAGAGCAGATTGGAGGAAGCGATATCTTGTGGGACTGCTATTCTGGGAGGTTGGGTAGGGGAATAATGGGGGGAAAATGATTGTAACTCAAAATCTGGCGGAAATGAATGATTTAAAACAGAAGTTAATAAAGTATTTGTTTAAAAAAAAAAAACCTAGCCGTGTGACCTTGGGCAAGTTACTTAACCCCAATTGCCCTCCAAAAAGCAAAAAAAAAAAAAAATGAAGGATAGGAAAGGTAGGAGATGCATATTCTCTCTTTTTTAGTTGGCAACCTTGGTGATTTTTATTACACTGATTTTAGTTTCATTCTGTTGTTCTTTCCATTTTTACTGCCACATACATTGCTGTGGGACAGGGAAAGGGGTCCAATGAATAAAGTTCTGGGATGGGAATCTTCCTGAATTCAATTCCAGCCCCAGACATACTGTGTGACCCTGGGCAAGTCACTTAACCCTGTTTGCCTTGGTTCCTCACTTGTAAAATGAGCTGAAGAAGGAATGGCAAACCACTCCAGTATATCTGCCAAGAAAACCTTAAATGGGGTCACAAAGAGTGGGGCACTACCAAAATGACTGAAAAACAAAATGCTTTGCTATAAGAGAGAAGGTGCTGTAGTGGCTAGAAAGATCTGAGTTAAGTAAGGCTTCTGAGGCATACTGGCTGTGGGATACAGGGAAGTCACTTAACCTCTCAGTGCCCTAGAGAACTATCAAAGACCAAACCTTGCAGAAAAGGGGATGGAGCTATATTGGTAGAGTGAATTTCTTCATCTAGGAGATCACTATACCAATTTAATCACAGGTCCAGTCTATCAATAAACTATGTTGTGTACAAGGTTCTGCTTACTTTACTTTGAATCAGTTTTTGAATTCTTCCCATGATTCTCTGTATTCATCATATTCATCATTTCTTAGAGCACATTAATGTTCCACTATATTCATGTACCACAATTTGTTTTTGGCCACATAACCTTCATTGATGGACATCTGTTTCCAGTTCTTTACTACCACATAAAGTATATATGAGTCTTTGACCTCTTTTGGGGATATGCCAGCAGTAAAATATTTGGGTTAAAGGGTATAGACATTTTGGCCATTTAGCATGATTCCAAATGGCTTTCTAAAATGGTTAGACTAATTTATGGCTAATTTTTTTTAAGTTTCTGACACTGAACTGAGTTACACAAGGCATAGCCCCAAAGTAGAAACCTTTCCTTTTGCATGTTTATCTGAGAATAACCTGGGCTCTGCCCAGTTCATTTACAGCCATCAAAACTAAATCAAGTGTCAACACATTTAAAAGAAGGTTCTTTGCAACGCAAATGCTAACTTTACCTCTGAGTTGCTGCTAAGCAGCATCAACAAAAGGATAAACTCATAATTAAATGTTTGTTAAACTGAACTGAATTGAACTATAATGGATTGCATTGTACTTCTGGGGAATTCAGGCTTAAAGAGCTTTTGCTTTGATGACTCTGAAAGGGGGTAAATTCCCACTTATGTAGGGATTTGTTTGTGTTGATCAGGTCAAAAAGAATTTCTGATCCCAATCATTCTGAATGACCCTCAACAATAGTGGAATTTTGGGTAAGGCCCATTTGACCAGAGGGTGATAGGCCCACTGGTCTACAATTCTACATATGGACTATATCTCATTTACTACCATATTAGTAAAGAGGAGAGGTCCTGAAAAAGAAATTTGGTAGTATGTAGACATTTAGACTTTTGTTAAATTTGGATTGTTGATGATGCTCAAAAGTGATTTCCTTACCTTACTACTATAACACCTGAAATTAGGAGTTGAGAAAACAGAAACAATAATTGGTAACTGCAAAATGAATTTCAAGAATAACACTTAAGCTATATTAGACAATAATGAGGAACAACAACCAAATTCCTTTTTCTGATTTCCTAGTATCCTTAGAAAAACACAAAGTTTATAGTTTTCCCATTCCAGATATGGGAAACACCCATCAGTCAAAAGCTGGGAACCCTGACCCTGAAAGAGCACTTAGAGAACAAGAGCTTTCTTGTACAGGAAAAAATGCATGTGAGTGAAATATACCAACAAAACATTCATAACACTTTCCAAGCTAATCAAGTATTATTCAAATAGTGTTTAGATTAATTATAGCTCTTGAAAGCTTTTTTTATGAACATAGAGTAAACATAGAGTAAAAATCTTAATAAATTTGGTAATCCTTAGTGCTAAATTCACATAAGTAAAATTTCCAAATAAACCCTTCCAGTGAGAAATCAAGACCTTTACTTACAATGGTTAAGATATTTTTTTCAAAAATAGTGTCAGACTAAAAACTGGAAAATTGAAATGTTCATACCTTCTCTGATGGCTAATATGATGGCTATCAGAACTTTAAAAAACATTTTAATAAAAAATGCTTTTTTTAGGAAATTAGCTTCTTCATGTATACCTCGAGCAATAATGAAAAAAATGGCAGGATTATCTATGGATAGGGGTGTTTTCCAAGGTCCAAAGCAATTCTGATCATCTGGAAGCCAGCAGGTGTTTATTGAAGACCTTTTAGGACTTCCTACAAGTATAAGAAAGAGATGCACTCTATCAGCTATACCTGCCACAGTTTGAGTAATTTTTCCTTTGTTTTACTTATACAATCATAGCAAATAGCTAACAGCCATGAGCTACTGCAGTAAAAGACTCCTTTATTCTCTTTACCACTGCCATCAATTTTCACCTAGTTTTAATAAGAATGTGCCTATCCTTTCTCCTCAGTCTTGTTACTCGAAAATATTTGCTATTACATTTGGAAAATGAAATAAAACAAATGGACAGAAAACATAACTGTCAAAATACAAAATTTAAGTCTCTTTTTAAAATATCCTTAATCATAGCATAGGGGTTACTACAAATTCCTGGGCTAAATAGCACCGTTCCTCTTCTAACTAGTTTCTGAAATTGACTTTGCCACAAGGCAAGCAGCCATGCTACATCCAGAGAAGACTGAACCTCTCCTCTTCTCAATATAACCTCAGCTAAACTCTTAGTTGCCTTCTGCTATAAAGGTTGATGCACCTTCTTCCTCCTCCTATCAACTGTTCAGGTATGAGGCATATTAGATGGCCTCTCATAAAATTATAGAATCTTAGATTTGAAAAGTTTATGAACCTCTCAGACCAGAAAGTCTACAAGATCCCATCCAATTGGATGAGTTATAAATCATAAACCACCTACAGAAAAATGTTCACCAAGAACTATAAATAGGTAATAAGAAAGATATCATCACAGGAGGGGACAGCCTATTTATCATACATCTTCTAACTTATATGAACATGACTTTGCCATATCAATATTACCCATATGTACCTTAAACCAACCAAACAAAAAACAGGACTCAACAGAGAAACAGACACAGGATAAAAGAAAGCCAACTGGTTTGTATAGATGGATATGCTCACAATGCATTAAATCAACTCCTTTATGCTCTCTTGAAGTATGTAAAGTTTGGATTGTGCCAATCCCAAGGTGTATGTAAGTACACACACGTATGTAAGTACATACACATATATGTACACACACATATCCTAACAGTAAAGGGCTAAAGTAAACAACAATGCCATCTTCTTTAATGTCATCTCCATTGATTGAATAAAAACATACCTAAACTCTTTCTGATGCTGAATAATTTGACAATGCCATGTATACACATACATACATGATATGCACGCATATGAACATATAAAAGGCTATAAATATGATGATGTATATAATATAGAATTTTTACATAAAAGATTTTTCTTTTGGATATAGATTACATACATATACATATAAATATTTAGATGATACATATGTTTATATTTTGTATATGTGTATAATATATGTATATGTGTATGATGTATATGTATGTAAACATACATACACACATACATATGTGTATATCCATCTCCTTTTCATTCCTAGAAAGGGGAGATTATTCACAATATCAATGATGCTTTTATTTTTGTGAAATTGAATTTAGGACAACAGAAGTATATTCTCTGACATCCTGAAAATAATCCTGAGAAGGGAACTTGCCAAAAATACTACTTTTAAATGTCATCAAGATGCTATCACATTAATAATGATGTTGGAATGAAAATTCAAGGATCAAGGAAGCTCAGTCTGTGAACAAATGATACAACTGATGACAGAAATGAGATTACAATTTCTCGAGATAGATTGGCTTTAATTCATGACCAGGAAGACACAGGCATGGGCAAGGGGTCCCAGGTTAATGATATCCCATTGATAACGTTCTTTGTAGGTTCAGGTTCTGAAATAAGGTCTTTGCATCATTTATACCTTTGGATTTAAAATAATAATAACAATAATAATCCTAGGGAATAAGACTGAAATAAAGAAATGGGTCACCCCCAAAATACCACAGATGGTTTATATTCACACTAGTGACAGACACAACCAGCAGGGGAACAGGATTGTGAGAGCTTCTTCTATGCTCTGCTGAATCTATTTTAATGATGTGCCACATGTTTTGCTTTTGTAATAAATCCTCAGATACTATTTCTGCAAAATCTATTTAGATATGATGGATTTCTTTCAGAGCATCTTACTTTAGAAAGGTTAAGGTGGAACTATAAGTTCTAGTTAAATATTAAGAAACAAAAAAATATTATTTGGACTTCTCCCCATATAGGAAATCAAGAGACATTATGTAATAAAAAGAATGCTAGAACTCGAGTCAGAAAATCCTGGATTCAAATCTGGCCTCAGCAACATATTAAATTGGTAACTGTCGGCAAGACCCATAACCTTTCAGAGTTTCACAGAGCTCAACACCAAGTATATTAGAAGTACGTAGGTATAATGGGTGAATTAAAAAAGAAACATTTATTAAGTACTTAATCTGTGCAAAGCGCTGTGCTAAGTATTAAGGACATTAACAAAAAGTTAAGAGAGTCCCTCCGGTCAAGAGAAGCACATAGGGGAAGAAAACATGTGTGGGGGCTCAATAGCAACTCAGATAGAAAGACCCAGCAGTCCGAAGGGTGAAGGGGCAAAGTGGATGATAATGCATCTTCTTTAATGTTGTCTCCATCAATTAAAAAAAAAAACATTTCTGATGTTGAATCATTTGACAATGGCAAGGTCTATGGGAGCAAGAAGTTTTTGTTTATTTGTTTGTTTTCCAGGTACTCAGTAGCTCTGACTGATGAGGAGGTTGGGGTGACAGCTCACAGAGACAACTGACTGGTTGAATTTTTGTAAGGGTTGTTTTATTGGAAGATTACTTTGAGGGTCAGGCTGGTATGGAGGTCTGTGGGGTTTGGTTACCAGAGGCTCTTGGGTCCTGCACCATCTCCACTGGGATCCAAGGGGAGTTGTTCTCTGACCTGTCTGTCATATGCCATCTTCTATATCTCCCTCAGGATGACTTGGTGACTCAGAACTTTACACTATCCATTTGTAAAGTATGAAATTCAGTATAAAATATCTATCATAGACCTATACCACCACCAGGGGACTCACTAATTGACTAAATTTTCCTTATTGATCTTCACCTACAACATAGATGCTAAAGCCATAGGTAGTAGCAAACTTCCTGGTATTGGTTATAGAAAGCCTTAGAAGTAGGCACATGTGTAAAATAATTTGAGAGCTATTATAAGTTTCTTCCCTTTTGCCTCAAAAAATATCCCAATTTACTTGCCATACTGTCTGAAATTTCACCATTATAAATTCCTTACATAGACTTGACATAAGGTCTTAAGGTGTCCTCTTTTAGAAATAAATACTTGCCAGCCCAGAAGGACCTTCAAGAGCTTAATACTACGACTGATGATTCTAAGGAACACATGTTCACTTCTAGTCTACAATGCGATGATCAGAAGATAACTTTAGTGAAGGACATAAACAATTAACGTAAAGTATTTTATCAGACGTTAGCAAATTAGACACTCCCATCACAGAATCTCTACACTCAAACACATTTTGGTCCAAACCATATTTGAACAAGAATCCTCTCTATAATATTCCCAGTAAGTGGTCATCCAGTAAGACCCTGAGGAACTACTGGGACAGAGGTGAGGGAAAGTTTCAATTGCAGAAGGCAGGAAAGATTCATAGAATTCTATCACAAGGATTTCAAAAATAAGACAAGACTACAATAATTATAATAATAGCTAAGATTTATATAGCACTATGTGCCAGGTATTGGGCTAAGCACTTTATGATTTCTTTCTCACCTAATCCTCACAATAACCCTGAGAGGTAGGTGCATCATTTAACTGATGAGGAAATTGAGGCAGACACAGGTTAAGTGACTTGACCAAGGTCACACAGCTAATAAACATCTGAGGTCATATTTCAACTCAGGTCTTCTTGACTCCAGGCCCTACACTCCTTGACTCCTGTGCTCTAATGGGAAACCCTAAGAAAACATACAAGCAGAAGACAAAATGTCCTCGAGAGATGGGTAAACCACAAATGGAAATAGAACGACAATCAGAAAAGTAGTGTGAGGGGAAAGACAAACTGAAGTTCTATCAACTCATCTTACCAAAGGTTGAAGCTTTATACAAAATGGAAAAGAAAACAAAACCTAATGCATAATTAATTCAATGAAGAACAAATTTCTACCTAGAAATGGAGATTCAGTTCACCTCTGATTAAAAACTCTTACATGGGCTCTTAGCTTTTTCCCAAGGTTGGTGCCTGCTATGGTCCTGAGACAAGATGGAGGAGGTCTGAGACAGTGGTTTTGGCAATATGAGGTGCCTTGTGATCGGGGATGCTTTCACCTTATGTAGAAGAGACATTCTGGTCATCAGTGACCACTTTCTTGACATCATGTATATAGTTTATATTGTTCAGTATGATTCTATCTATGGCAAGCTCAAGGATACTGTCAACGCTGAGAATGGAAAGCAGATGATCAATGGAAAAGCCATTACTATCTTCCAGGAGCATAATTCCACCAATATTAAGTTCGGATATCCTGGACCTGAGTGTCAAGTAGATTCAACTAGTGCCTTACCACCATGGAAAAGGTCAGGACTTATTGGAAAAGAGGAGCTAAGCATGCCCTTATCTCAACTCCTTCTGCTAACGCCCCTCTGTTTATGATGTGAGTGAACTATGAGAAATAACAATTCTCTTGTAATTGTCAATAATGCCTCCTGCACTACCAACTCCTTGGCTCCCCCCCTGACCAGGATCATTTATGACAATTTTGACATTATGGAAGGACTCATAAGTACAGGTCATTGCATTACTATTAAAGACAGTGGCAAGTTGCAGCATTATGGATATGGAACTGCCCAAATCATCATCCCTACTCTCACTGGTGCTGAGGGCAATATCATCCCTGAGCTGAATGGAAAGATCACAGGCATGGGTCTTCTGTGTTCCTACTTCCAATGTATCTATCATGAATCTAATATGCTGCCTGGAGAAATTTACTAAATATGATATCAAAAAAGTAGTGAAACAACCATCAGCAGAGCCTTGGAAGGACATCTTGGGCTCCACAGAGGTACAAATTGTATTCTATGATATTAATAGCAATACCCACTCTTTTTCCTTTGATGATAACACTGGTATTACCCTCAATGACCATTCTGTCATGTTCATTTCTTATTATGACAATGATTACGGCTACAACCATGTAGAAGATCTCATGGTGCACGTGGCTTCTAAGGAGTAAAGTGGAAAGACATGGTTCTTCATCCCCATCCATAAAAGTGACAGCCTATATCCCTACCCTATATTCTTATCCTGAGGATCCCATGCTCCTTTGCTGGTTTCTGTCCCAAGGTATCCCTGTAGTGAGTGGGAGAAGAGTCCTTCATTATGTACCATCAATAAAGTCACCATGATTGGTGAGAAAAATATATTACATTATGAGACCTGGGGATTTGGGGAACAACACATCAATAATACATATTCTCTGGCTTTAAAAAGTTTACTATCTGAATTGGCAGTCATCTACCTTAGTCTAATGTCTCCTAAATGTTACATAATGAAGGACTCCCAATCTATATTCTTGGCACACAACTTTCTCCTGAAATTCAGTATATCATTTCCAATTACCTAATGAATATCTCCTTCAATGTGTTTTGCTAGCACCTTGAAAAATCAAGATGTATAAAACTGAGGGAGCAACAAAGTCAAGCTGGAGAATTTTCAAATTTTTCTTTTATGGAGAGTAGAGACCTGAATATGTTTGTAGACAGTGACATTGAAAACTGAACAAGGGGATGGAAAATTAATTGAACAAGATCAAGGATAGGCAGGAAGGACTGGGATCCAGAATGTAGGTGTGTAGGGCTTAACTTGGGAAAAGAATAGGGCTATTTCTTCCTGTGAGAAAGGGTAGAAGAAAAAGCAGGGAGAGAAGAAAAAAAAATTAAGGGAAACTCAAGCAATAACACATGAATCTTTTCAGTATTTACGAGAGAAGGGGGTGGTTGAAGTTAGAAATTTTAAGGTAAAGGAGGATATTGCTCTCACCTTTGCCTCCTCCAACTTTTTTTTCAGAGATATCCCTCTGTGTGGGGTGGAGATTTTTGTCATTCAAATGTCATAAAATAAGAAGTGGTTGGAGGCAATGTCTTAACTAACTTGTGACAAGACTTCACTATGTAGTCAATAGTGCCCTAGTGTCATAAATGAATATAATAATTTACCCAACCTAATTTATCATCATCATGGTTTAAGAAGCTAGGTCTGGAAAAAATTTATAATTATTTGCATTGAAAAAACAGTATTTATTGGAAAAGGGCAAGGGCAAAATGGGTGATAAATGAGAGACGATTTTGTCTGACCCATTTACTTTTTACGGTTAGGATATAGAGAGAAATAACTGATAAACAAGGATTTTTGTTTGTGTTTTCTTTTTTTTTTTTTTTTGCTTTTTTTTTTGGAGGGGGGAAGGTAGGGCAATTGGGGTTAAGTGACTTGCCCAAGGTCATATGGCTAGTTTTGTGTTAAGGGTCTAAGACCAGATTTGAATTCAAAGGTCCTCCTGACTCCAGGGACAGTGCTCTATTCACTGCACCACCTAGCTGCCCCTAAACAAGTTTTTAAGAAGTATTAAAATTATAAAATTTAGTGGTAGCTAATTTTATTATTTTGTATGAAAAAGGATTTTATTTGAAAGTTCTATGGTAGCTAGGCAGTTCAGTGGATAGACCTGGAGTCCAGGAAGATCTGAGTTCAAATTCAACATCAGAAACTTTCTAGCTTTGTGACCCTGGACAAGTCCCTTATCCTGCTTATTTCAGTTTCCTCAATTCTAAAAATGAGTATAACAGCCTCTACCTTGCTGGGTTCTTGTGAGGATTAAATAAGAATATCTATAAAGTGCTTAGTACAGTAAAGTGCCTGGCACATAATAGACACTATGTAAATGCTTATTCCTTCACTACTATTAGGTAGATGGGTATTTTTTTTTCTGATCTGAGCAACAAATTTAAAAATATTCAGTCAACTAAGTACTAAAAGAATGCAAAACACCTATTTATTAGCCCTCACTGAGACTATACCTCCAAAGAGGGGGATGGGCCAAGGAAATAAGTAGAAAAGTCACACTTAAGGGAGGAAAAAGTTCCATCCACACAAAGGAGGAAACCCAGTAAGAGGGAGTGAAACACCTGCTCTCAAGGAGAGCACAGTACAGCACCACACCACTCAGGTGTCTAGGGATCAAGCAAAGCTTACTGGAAGAGATGATATTTTAGTTGGACTTTAAATGATGGATAGAAATTCTACAAAGAGACATAGAGAACATTCCTAGCTTAGGGTGCTATGCAAGCAGAGGTAGAGAGGGAGATGAACACATGATTCATTCAGAGCACATATAGAACAATTTGGCTAGAGTGTAGAGTACATAAAGAATAGCACAAAATGAGACTGAGAGGAAAAGGTGTCCCCAAACTACAGACAGCTTGAAATGTCATCACTCTATCATTAAAAAGAATTTTTAAATTAGGCTTATGTTTGTTAAATGCCTACTATGTATAAGAAATTACATTACCCCTAGGTGCTAGGGATATTGGGGTATTATGACAAGTAATAGAGAGGAAAGAATGCTAGATCAGGAATAAGATGACCTTTAAAACTCAAGACTAAAAATATAAAGATGAGAAACTATAGAAATTACTAACTTTTAAACAAACAAAATGAAAAATACTGATTAGAGAAATATAGAAACTTGAAAATAAAGAGCACAGAACTGAAAATATATATATAATGTAACATTTTAAGGTTAACAGAATTGTCATAAGCCATTACTTGACCTGATGAAGAAAAAATAAAAATAAAAATGCCTGGTAAATTCACAACAGAGGAAAAATAGAAAAATATCAGAAGTTACAGTATACAATTATATACCAGAAAAACTGGCAAATTCCTCGATAATTCAAAGAAGGTAGACAAAATTGATAGTCAAAAATATAAAATTGGTATTGGTTTAAAAAGGGAAAAGTAAATTAAATCAGTGGAACAGAACAGATAAGCAAGAAGCAGCAGTAATTAAACATTAGCCAAATGTTTGATGAACAATAACATAAATTACTTAAGAACTCCCTATTTAAGCTATTGGGGAACAGGGAAAACAATTTGGAAAAAGTCATTTAAGTTCAATAATTTACACTGCAATAAGTTCAAAATGGATTTCAACTTGCATTCAACTCACCTTATAAAAATAAAGTTAGAAGGGAATAAGACAAGATACATTTCACAATCATAACTAATGGGAGAATTCTTTAAAAGGGGATAGATAAAATCTATAAACATGAAATATGATTTTATCACATAAAATTAAATGTTTTGCAAGTATCAAAATCAATTAAGTAGAAAAAGTAAAACTTAAAAATGGAAAAATGTTTGCATCAAATATCTGATAAAATATTCCAATAACAAATATATAAAAGGAATTTACATAAATGTATATGTATGAATTATCTACATATAGATAGGGTGCCAAATAGATTTCTACATACAGATAGATAGATGGGTATGTATCTACATTCCTGTGTATGTTTATATATAAACAAGAGCTATTCCCCAATAGAATAAGTGTTTTAAACAAAAGGAAAAATTGACTATTTAAAAACATTAAAATGACTTAAATTTACATGAAAATGCATACCGAATTAATCTTGAGGTTTCACTTTATACTTTGTCAATTCACAGAGATTAAAAAAAGAAGGAATAGTCAGTAGAGATGGGTTTTGGGAAAACAGACACACTAATACACTACTGGTACAGCTGAATTGTTCCAAATATTCTGAATATCAATTTGAACTAGGCAAAAAATATTTAAAGGTCCATCTCCTTTAGCCCTGTAATTCCATGATCAGACAACATAAGGTGTTGTCAAAAAAAACAAAGATTATATATATAGCAAAATGTGCACAGCATCATTCTTTGTGTGAGGAAAGAAATGGAAAAGTGGATATCCAATTGCTTTGGAAATTGCTGCAGTTTATATAATTATGAAAAATAAAATAAATAAATATTTAAGTGAGTGTGGTACTATATATGTATACATTTTTCTAGTGATAACTCAGGATGTGCATGTACATGCATTTTGGTTATCTGGTTAACATAGAGAATTCTGGTTAACAAAGAGACCATCAAAAAACAATTTAATAAATTCATGGAAAACGTTTCCCTTTAGAAGTTGTCAAACTTATTTATTCAACTTTTAAAATTTTAACCTCTGATTTCATTAAACCCTTAGAGTAACATACTCTTTAATCAGCAAGTCAAGTAGCCTTGAGAATAATCATGCAAAGTTAAGCACACTCCACAGACATAACAGTGATTTCTCTTTACTAAGAAGGTTAACAAGATTTTAGTTTTAAGTCACAGCATATCTAACATATTTTAGTACATGTCATTGGTATGTTCCAGTCCAAAGACCTAAGGGGAAAGTGTGTGGTCTGGAAAAAAGGAAGGATAACAACAGCGGCAATGAGATCTATATAGCGCTTTACAGTTTGCAAAGCATTTTTACATGCATTATCTCATTTGATCCCCAAAGCCACCCAGGAAGAAAACTGATTAGTTTCACGGATTGTCCATTCTTCCTCTGTAGTGATGTCATGCTTTCGATTCCCAGAACTTATAAATTTGGAGTGAACTGTGCTCCAGTTCTTAATTTCACTCTTTCCAGAAACAGTTTGACTGTAATAAATTATATAATGATTATATAAAGACTATAAACCAGGAACACATAAGAAATGTATAAAATCTGAAAATAGTTTAAATCTGTTTTCAAGGTGATTAGAGATTAAAACCCTGATGGAATAAAGAAGAACGTTGCTACAACATTTATCCCCAAATAAGAGAACTATTGTAATACCAGGTCAGTGAATTCTATAAAGGAAGAAGAAGGAAATATTGCTCCTTTCAGGAACTGGGCTGTATTGATGATCTTTTGGGAAAATATTGGAAAGGAAAGAGAAAACATGGAATTAAACTCCCTAGCCTTCAGTGAAGGTTTAAGTGGCCATACTTCTTCAAGTGAATGGGTATTTGAAACTTCTTGAACTTAATTTCGCTAAAATCACACTGTTAGAAGCAGTGCCAAAAAATCTCTCCAATTTCTGATCTTTTAGTTCAATGCCCCATTCCCTACCACATTGTGCATATGAAGTCAAACTATGGGTCTCAGACCCAATGATGGCTCTGTAGTGGGAAGTTGTTGATGTGTCCCAGATCCACTGCTGACTTGAAAAAGAGAAAAGGGAGAAATCAGTGGAGAATAAAACAGGAAAGGAGGTAGTAAGAAGAGGAAAGAATAAGCATCACATATCCCTTCCTTCTATTCTGCCCTCTCCTCAACACTTACCTTAACCGCATCTTTGTTCTTGACTTTCTACTCAGTGTAACTCTTTCTAGACAACTGATTTTTAATTGGAAACTGTTGCCCAAATTATTAATTATGTCTTTCTCTGGTACTTTGATTTACTTGATCATATCAATTCCTGCTTATATCATTCATTAAAAATGCTTATTATCCTGTTGTTCTAAAGAGAAAAGAGGTTAGGAATGTTTCCCAATCTAGATATGAAATTCAACATATGTAATAATCTCTCAAAGATATACAAATGGAAAAAGTAATTTCTTTGTGTAACTCAGCTAATGAAAAAGATCTTCAGACAAAAGATGCACACTGTATTTTTTGAGAAAAATAAATTACCCTACTATGAGATAAAAAAAATCACTAACATATGCACATATGTATGTGAATATACGTATGCATATAGTTAACGTGTGTTAAGTGATTACATGAGTAGTAATCACTGTTTTTTAATGGGGCTTCTGTTTATTCTTGTTGCCTAGAACTACTACTATGAAGCAATTGCTTTTTTTTTTTCTTTAAAGAGAAAGACTTTAAGATTTCCATTCTGTTCCAACTTCATGCTTAAATTCTAAAGCAGTTGCAATTAAGGAAAGTTAACAGCATTTTCCAAATGAATAGGAAAGTTAATCTCTAGGCTGCCAAAAATTATAGGAGGGTCAACAGAAAAAAGGAAGAACGCAGGAAATATGAGAATAGGAATCCATGTGAAGGATTTTACCCCCTTTTAATATCATTTGTTGCAAGCTACAGTCCATATTTCACTGTTACTGAGGGAAAAAAAATGAGGTGTTAAGATAAAAATTTGCTGTGAACAAAGTATCTCTTGCCAGAAGTGCTAAAATCATACACACACACACACACACACACACACACACACACACACATTTAAGATTTCAAAGTAATCAGACAATCAATGTTGTATGAAGCTAAATTCTGGCCTCCAAAGTTGTTCAAGTTGTCACTGGTGACTCAGGAAGACTTTCAAAATGCAAAGTTGTACACTAAAGTTAACCAATCCCAGAGAAGCATTTACATTTTTGGTGTTTTTGGTTTTTTTCCTCTCAGGGATGCCATCATGTAATCTATTACATGGGTGGTTAGATGGCACAGTGGATAAGAACACCAGGACTGGAATCAGGAAGACCTGAGTTAAAATCTGCCTCAGACAGTAGTTGTGTGACCCTGGTCTAGTCACTTAACACTGTTTGCTTCAGTTCCTCATCTGTAAAATGAGCTGGAGAAAGAAATGACAAACCACTCCAAATGAATTCACTAATCATCAGACACAACTGATATAACTGAAACACAATACTCTATCAAGTGACAGTGTAGACTGGATTTCTAATTTTCAGGTGCTGCTTTGGTTTTTCCTCACATTCTGCTAAGCAAACAAATGGAGGCAGGTAGTAGGGTGCAGGTTTAAAATAAACTAGACAAAAAGGCCAGGAAATTGGGGTTTTATTCACTACTTTGTCATTAACCAGTGACTCTGGGAAAGTCATTATTTTTCTCTGGGACTCTGTTTCCACAACTGTAAAATAATGCTAATGAAATTTGTACCAAGTTATAGGGGTGTTGTGAAGTTATGTAAATATCAAAGTGTTATGCAAATATTAACCAATTGGGTCACTAAATTCAGAATTCCAAGGGTCTTTAGAGATTATCCAATCTCCCCCTTTTTTAAAGCTTATAAAGAAGGGCAGGTAAGGGACTTATCTCAGGTTCTACTATAATGAGATAATGTTATTATCTTATTAACATCATCATTAATTCTCTTCAACTTCTAATCTCCAGTGACTCTATGATTCTGTTATATTATGGTCCAAAGGTACAGTCAGGGAGTTATGCTTGTCAGAAGGATGCTTCTGTGTTAATCAGCACCTACCATTAAGAAACTTGTTTAATTAAGTCTGCTGACAGCTGGCAAGAGTTCCCACCTGAACAAGTTAACCCAACAGTGGCAGCTGTCCCCTCCTCCTCCACACACGGGCTCACACACACATAAGCACACACAAACCCATCTCATCACAAGTTTGATAAGAGTAAGCCTGTTGCACTGGAGTGAGTACTGGATCTGGAGTCAGAGCTCTTACATTCGGATTCCAACCTGGCATTTGATCCTTTCCTAACCTAGAAAAAGTCATTGTCTTGAGAGGCAGAGCCAAGATGGAGTAGAAACAGGACATCCAAGGTGCTCTTCCCCCCAGATCACGTCCAAACCATGTAAAAGGGTACTCTGAACAACTTCTGGAGCCCCAGCACCCACAGAACTACACAGAGAAGCTAACCTCCTGCTGAGGACAGCCCAGCAGCCCTGCAGGGAGCGGCCAGAGCAGCACTCTGGGAGCCAAGCCCAGGTCCATGGGAGCCTCAGTTTTAGCCCCAGGGCGGCTGGGCCAGCAGCCCACCAGAGGGACCCCAGAACAGCAGCAGCTGTGGCAATTCCAGAATTATCAACACAGACATGCCTAGGACAAAGTGAGAGGTTAGTGCCCTATGGACTTTGGGACCAGTATTTGGGGAATGCACACACCATTTTCCAGTTTCAGTGGCAGCTCCAGCCCCTAGCCTGCAAACTGTAGGGAGATCCAGCGATCAGTCTTGGAGGTTAATCTCTCTTGCTTTAACCTGCTTGGATCTGGATTGTGATCTGGGGGGGGAGGCCTGGGGTGGGTGTCCAACTTGCCAGAACCAAAAATTGTGAAGACCCCAATATTCAGGACGGAAGTTCCCCTGTCTGATGGCAGAGTCCTACCATGGCAAAAATCCCAAAAGTCAAGTAATTAATTGGCAACATGCCTAGGCAAAGGAAACAAAATAAACAGAAAAATTCAACATTAGACTCCTATTTTGAGGGCAAAGCGGATCGAAGCATGGAACAGGAAGAGGACTGTGAGGTCAGAAATCCTGCTCCAAAAACCACAAAGGAAAATATGAGCGGGTTACAGGCATAGAGGACCTTAAGAAGGACTTTAAAAATCAAGTAAGAGAAGTGGAGGAAAAATTAGAAAGAGAAATGAGAAGGATGCAGGAAAAGTATGAAATGAGGGTCAAGAGCCTGACTGAGGAAAATTACACCTTAAAAAATAGACTGGCAAAGGAGGCCCAAAAGAGCAATGAGGAGAAGAATGCCTTAAAAAGTTGAATTTGCCAGATGGAAAAAGAATCTCAAAAGCTCACTGAGGAGATTCATTCCTTCAGAGTTAGACTGGAGCAAATGGAAGCTAATGACTTTATGAGAAATCAAGATGCTGTTAAGCAGATCCAAACAAATGAAAGATTAGAAGGCAATGTGAAATATCTCATGGGAAAAACCACTGACCTGGAAAATAGATCCAGGAGAGACAATTTAAAAATTATTGGACTACCTGAAAGCCATGATCAAAGAAAGAACCTAGAAATCACCCTTCAAGAAATTCTCAAGGAAAATTGCCCTGATGTTTTAGATCCAGAGGGCAAAAGAGAGGTTGAAAGAATCCACAGATCACCTCCTGAAAAAGATCCTAAAAAGCAAACTCCCAGGAATATTATAGCCAGGTTCCAGAATCCCCAGATCAAGGAGAAAATACTACAAGCAGCCAGGAAGAAACAATTTCAATATTGTGGAAACACAATCAGAATAGCCCAGGACCTGGCAGCTTCTACACTGAGGGATTGAAGGGCATGGAATATGATATTCCAGAGGGCAAACGATCTGGGATTGAAGCCAAGGGTCACCTACCCAGCAAAACTGAGTATCTTGTTTCAGGGGGAAATATGGTCATTCAGTGGAATAGAGGACTTTCAAGCATTCTTGAGGAAAAAACCAGAGTTGAATAGAAAATTTGACATCCAGAAACAAGAAGCAAGAGATGTTTGAGAAGGTAATCAGGGAAAAGAAATCAAAAGGAACTTATCAAAGTTGACCTATTTACATTCCTACATGGAAAAACAATAACTGTGTCTGATGAAACCTTTCTCAGTATGAAAATAATGGAAGAAGGGTATATGAGCATATGAGTATTATTGGGATAAAATAACTTTTTTAAATGTCAATCAAGAGACAAATATTTATGAGGCAGTGGCTATGTTGGTGCTGGGTTATTGTACTTTGATCTCAAAGGGACCCACAATGAAGTCACTATGCTAGAGTCAAGTTTCAGTGTGTCCGACTGGCTGACCAGACCAATTTGAGCTCAGACTGTTTTTTCACAGGTTGCACACAGATAGTCCAAGTCAGCATCTGGGGTGGAATATCTAAATTTGTGCATCTTGCATTTCTTTTGAGCTCCTTCAATTCTGCTTTGCCCGTAGAGCATAGCACCTTCTCTGATGTGGGCGTGCCATGCTGAGTGGTTCTGTGTCAGTGTCTCCCTTGTTACGCAATCAATTCCAAAGTTCTCAAGACCTTGAGAATGTTCTTGTATCAGTTCTGACCATTATGTGAGCACTTGCCAAAAACCAAACTACAGAAATAAAGGGGAGAGTGAGATTGCTGTTGTTCAGCCTTTTCAACAGTGTCTGACTCTTTGTGACTCCACTTGGGGTTTTCTTGATAGAGATACTGGAGTGGTTTGCCATTTCCTTCTGCAGTTCATTTTACAGATGAGGAAACTGAAACAAACAGGGTTAAGTGACTTGCCCAGGGTCACACTGCGAGTGTCTGAGAATGAATTTGAGCTCAAGTCTTCCTGATTCCAGGCCCATCACTCTATCCACTGTGCCACCTACCTACTGCAGGGAGTGAGGTAGAAGGATATAATTATATAAGATGAAATTACGCTAATTTAGAAGTACTTAAATAAGAAAATCATAAGACTTTTCATAGGCAAGAGAAAAATTGGTTTGATTTTATGACTCACCCTAAATACAGATTTCACTAAGACATAAATTCATAGTATCATAGATCTAAAGCTGGAAAGGACACCCAGTTCAATCTCCTCATTTTAGAGATGAGGAAATTGATTCCCAGAGAAATAACATAAGTTGCCTAAGGTCACACAAAAACTGGGATTTGATATAAAGACAGCATGATATAGGAAAGAGCAATGGTTTTTGAGTCAGAAGACCCATACACAAATCCCACCTCTCACATTTACTACTTGTGTAACCTTTGGCAAGTCACTTATTCTAAGCTAAACCTCAGTTTCTCCATATGTAAAAGAAGACTTATAATTGATCTGACCTCACAAAGGTTTTTATGAGCATCAAAAGAGATAATAAATGTAAATCATTTTGAAAACCTTATGAAGTCCCATAAAACATTAACTATCATTACTTACTCATTCAACAAACATTTATTTAGTGCCTATTTTATATGATGTACTATGTGAGAGGCCGTAAGAGATACCTGGTGCTCAAGAACAGCGCCAAAACCGAAGGTAACAGGGAAAGGGTTAGTGGTATCATTTAATGAGGCAAATAAGAGTATTTGACCAGAAAATGAACTTTACTTTCTGGGAAAGCCAGCACTGGGTGAGATCTATCTTAACTGTCCACTATGATTTGTTGAAGATTACAACATAAATTCTAAGATTGAAACTTGTAGATGTCAAATGCAGTTTGGAAAAATTGTGGTACTCCCCCTGCTGGCTTTGGGAACATGGCAGCAAGATCTAAAAAAAATTTAAAAATAAAACCTTACTTTGGTCCCTATTTATAACACATGCCATCACCTAATATTTGTATAGGGCTTATTATGAGCACTTTCATACCAATTATCTCACTCAATCTATTAATAATTTATTCTCCAAATATATTTTTAAAATTCTTAGTTAATATGACCTCACTCAGTTACATTACGACAGCACAGTCAGCTTTGTTCTTCAAAGAACCATAGAATACTAATTTCCTGGACTCAAAGACCCCACTGTGTTGGAAGGTGACCAATTTGAACTCATATTTCAACTTAATTATTGCTTCAATGGATCTGTGATCTCATCGACATGGGCAGTGCCTCCAAGTGTGCAGAACTCCCAAGTTCCCACACAACTTCTCATCCTGTACAATTCTTGTGTCTATATTTCTGTAATTCATTAGATCAACTTAATGTGCTGGTGGCCTCATTCTAGTTCCTTTAGTAGTTCATGGATATCAGTAAGGCACTTGGGCTGTCCATCTGTAATCCCTCATTAGCGTGATTTGTGTTCACACTACCTTCTTTTCCACCCATTCATGCCCCTAGTGATGCCTGTCTTCTCCTCACTCCCATCATTCTTTTTGCACATATCCACACTAAACATTCCTTCAGCTTGCTTATATCTTCCACATGTTCTTTTGTATAACCAGTAACTCTGGTTCTTTTCAGCATAACCATATAGAACTAAGAACAGAATATTGATGGGAGGTGGGGAGGAGGTAACATCTTGTGATACTGTCAGATCTCTTCCTCCTATTCAATTCAGGGCCCAGCCTAGGTCCTTGGAGTCAGGTATTTATGCATTATATACATACCCACATATGCTGATGAACTAACCCAATGTTTTTACTTTTGCTTTTTTGACTCAATCTGTGATTTCATCCTTAGAGGGATGGGAGGAAATTCCTCCATCATGCAGATTAACACGTGCTCGTAATTTACAATCAGAGATTCACCTGGGGACTGAAATATTGAGTAACTCAACCAGGGTCACAAAATTACTATGTATAGAAAGCATAGCTTGAACCCATGTATTCTGGACCCCAATGATACCTCTCTATCCACTACAATTTATGCATTTAATGCATTTGACTTTTTTATGCATTTAACTTATTTCATCAAAATCTACTACAGTGTCTTTCAAGTGTCACTGTGCCAGGAGTTAGGTCAAAATAATAACATTGGTAAACTAGATATGCAAAATATTTTCAGTTAACATGATAAAATTTCAACAAACTTTCTATTTAAGAACCTGGGTTCAAGTTCTGCTGCTAACACATATTGGCTATGTGACCTTGGGCACGTCACTTGCTTTCTATGGGCTGTAGGCAATTCACAAAGGCTAGAACTTGCAGGGAATATGCCAGTCTGCTTTGGTAGAAGAAGCGGCCTATTCCAAGGAAATCACAGGTCAAGGCCTTACTACGCATGAGTTGGTGTAATTAATACTTGGGATAGAGGTTCCACTGAAGTCAGTGGAAGAATTCAATAAGAAACAATGGTCAATAATGCCAAAAACCCCATTAGGTTTTGTAGTAGAAGATAGTTACTAGGCCTTGTCGGAATAACTTCTGTACAATGGTATGGTCAGAAGCTAGACTGCAAGGAATTAAGAGGATGCAAAAAAGTGAAGCCAACTCTTCCTAGGAATCTGGCAGTGATGGGGGGTTAAAAGGGTAAGGATCAAGTTAAGGTTGTTGTGGCTGTTCTTTATAATGGTAGAGGTGCAGTTGGTGAGCATATTTACAGGCAGTGGAGAAAAATGTAGTACGGAAGGAGAAAATGAAGATGAGGAGAATCAAAGGTGCAAGTCCTTGGAGGAGACAAGATAGTTGGTCATATCAAGGAGAAAGGCTACCTCTTCCTCAGAAACTGAAGACAGAAGATGGACAAATAGAGATTAATAAAGAAAACTGAAGTCTGGAGGAGAAGAGAGAGCTTTTTCCCATTAAATTAAAATGTAGCAATTATCTGCTTAAAGACAGCAAGGATGGAGTGGTGTTTGTGATTAAGAATAGAAAAAAAAGTGTGAAACAGCCACCATCAAAAGGGTGATAGAAAAGCAGTTGGGGAAGAATAAAAGGATGCTTGGGTCACAGGAAGATTGAGAGGGGAGGGCGGGGAGGGCCACCAGTGATTGAAATTGGATATCATAAACCTATAGTAAACACAACCAGAATTCCTTTGCTTCCTTTTCTTGCATTCAGTGATTAAAGATTAAGGCAAAGAAGAAGTTGAGGATGACTTCAAACTGAGGAATGGAAGCACACAAATGATGGGAAGGTGAATCAAGGAAGAATTGGAGGCAAATGCACAGAAGGGTTAAGGGTTAGTGTATGCATTTTAGGGATAGGGTGAGTTCAACTGCTCAATCACAGAAGGGAAGTTAAAAATTCAACATCATAGTGATGACAGAGTTCTAGGTGGTGATGAGGTTTAAGGTGTGGTTATCCTTCACATGAATTGCTAACATAGTGTGGAAATGTATCCGTGTATGTGCATCTATATATGCCCATGCATATGTGTGGGTCATGATATTTGAGAATGTTGATGAACTATGCTATGAGGCCAGCATGTCTGAATATTAAAGTTCCATCCTGCACACCCCACCCCCCAAAAAAAACAGTCTTTAGGAATGGAGATCAATATCGTAAGACAGACATTATACTTGTTGCAAAAAGGAGGGAGGAGGATATGGAGGAATATTGATGACTGCAACAAGGATTCAGAAAGAGTAACTCTCCATATCTCTACTATATCTAATAACATAAGTAAGTGTGTTCTTAAATCAATGCTAAGTATTTATTAATCACCTATACTATGCCCCAAATACTGTGATAAGCAGCGGTGGATATAAAGAAAAAAAAATCAAGAAGCTCACAGTCTAATAATTTTTAAGGAATCACTATCAAGAGAACAACTATCACATGGGGTTAAATATTTTCCCATCATCACACAATAGCTAACCGACTCGTGTGTAAAACATCCTTCATGTCTACTTTACAAAAAAAAAAGGCATATTTCTTGAAAGTTAAAGGACCCAGAGGTATTTCACCTACAGAAGAAAAAGTTTAAAGGTTTTATTTAATAAAGATCTTCCTGGATACTAGAGTTTCTTAGCAAAAGGATAGACAATGAGCTATTGCTAAACACCACCCTGAGAATATGGGATTTAGGCTTTATATAAATAAGTACTTCTTGATAGTAAGAGTTGTGAAACATCAGTGGTGTTTAAGACATAGACTGAAATTTCTTTATCTGATGGTCTTGAAAACCGTTTAGGTTTTTCTCTATGTATCTGAATTAGTACAAGCTTGATGCTAAAAAAAAATTAATTTAATTAAATTTACTCATTACTATTGTAGCAGGGAGTTGGCTTGGAGCCATAGGCCCTGACACAGAGAAGTTCAAGGGATAACTAGCTATGGCCATGTTCCAATTAAGAAGCAGCCTAGAAAGGAGGGAGTTTTTTTTTTCTTTTCTCCCCTTACCCAGTCTTCTTACCTTAACTACCAATCATTATCACTTGAATCAAGGTACCAGTAAGGAGCCACTAGTCACACTTACCCTTTAGTAAGGTGCAAGAGCACATGTGGTCCATCAGAAGGGCCCAAGGTCCAGGTTCATCCCTGTATAGTCTCCATGGAAAGTGTACCAACCCAACTGACCACCACATTATGTTGCTTCAAACGCTGTGTTATAAACTGAGGAGAATTTTAAAAAGTAATGCTGTCTGTGGTAGGAGTCCTTGTCCTCCAAGAGTTTCAGAAGACAAGACTTTCACACAGCACTCTTATCCCTATAATGGCAGCATTATCTTTAATGAGAATTCAGTGGTGGCTTTGTATTCCTTCAAATTCTCCTTACCAGATAGTGATCACCACTTCTTAGAATCATGGCTGACCCAACACCCACATTAGTTAATTGGTGAAAGAAGAAATATTTATTAAGTACTTCCTATGTACCAGTGATACAAATAAAAGTAAAAAGAAAGATAATCCCTGCCCTCAAGGAACTTACACTCTAATGGGAAAAACATCACATTAAAAAAAACACTAAAAGGGAAGGGGAGGAGGGCAGAAGGTACCCAATGTGAAAGCATGTTGGAGAAGTCCAGAGGAGTGAAACCTAATGGAAGATGAAAAATGACTGGCCTAGGCATTCTCCTTAAAAAGAGATTCTAAGAGGAGCCATCCAAGAGTGCATGATAACACCATAACAGAGAGAAAGCTTAAGACTCTGCTACTCAGACATTATTTACATGTCTGCGTAGAGACACACACATACACGTGTATATATAGATGGATATATTTTTCCTTTTTACAAAAGGTTTTATTAATGATTTCTATCATAGTCATTTTTATTCTCTATACCACCCCCACTATCCTAATTGAACCTTCTCTTTTGAGGACAAAGAAAATCTCATATAAGGACTGCCTCTGAACATATATATAATATTCTGCCCTAATAGGACCCCACCTCTCTCCTCCAGGAAGGAAGAGGTCTTTTTTATCACCTTAGAGGAGGAGTTCTTAACCTTTTTTGTAACCTCGGATTCTTTCAACATTCTGGTAAAAATCTATAGACTCATTGTCAGAATATTTAAATGCATAAATTAAATATATAGAATTATAAAGTAAATAAACTATTTTGAAATACAGTAATATATGATATATGCAGTAAAATGTGCTATTTTCAATATATTATGTTACTCCATTTCAGTATAATTTGTTAGCACACACACAAATTGAGGGATCCCAGGCTTCAAATTTTTATATTAAAGGCCTCTATAGATAGTTATTTCAGATATCTTATTCCCTTGGAATGGTATTCTGTGTATAAGGAAGTACACCAAGGGAATTTAACCTGGTACTATAGTCTGAAAGAGAAAAAAGCAATGTGACTAATTATTAGTAATTTTTCAGGATACTTATTAGAGGAACACGGAAAGACAAATTTTGCCACAGAAAATAGCAACAGGAAGAGTAGATAGAATATGCAGTCTGCGGCTCAAAGAAAGACCTTTCTTGTTAACAGTGTCCAAAAAGGAAAGGGCTGCCTTAAAACACAGGAGGTTCCCCAGCCCGGGAAATGTTCAAGCAAAGACTAGATGACCACTTGTGGGAATTTTAAAAATCACAATTATTAAGTGAAGTTCCCAAATGAAATTTATGATCCAAGAGCTGAAAAGTACCTTAGAAGTCATCAATTCCAAACTCCTCCCTAGGGTGTAACAAATAGGGCAATCATCCTGCATTCCAAGGTGTGGAATATCAAGTAAGAGTTTGAGGATAAAACACAATTAGCATCAGCATGAAAATCATAACTATTGTCAACCTACAAGGTCTCTATTCTACAGAAGTAACTTTCCCAGAATGCCCCAAAGCACTGCTGAACCCATCTCCTTGAAACACTTTTGCCAATGGACTGAGGCGCCTGTTGCCTTTGACACAAAGATTCTGGTTTCAAGAGAAGTTGGCAAGCATATGTGTTTATTTTAACCAAAATTACCTGCATAAAAAAAAAATTAGTAAGAAGAGGAATTCCCATTTAATATAATTTTCTCAAGATCTCATATTCCAACGAGGGTGGCCTGGACCTTGAACACTTTAAAAGTGTCTTTGGATTATGCTTTGCAACATTTTTTTTTTAAATAGCCTTTTCCGGGAGATGAGTGAATGCCTCTGGACATATTTGTATACATCAGCTTTTTCCTTTTCCCAGTGATTCAGACCTTCAGCCTCTGCTGCCTTGGCCCTTTCTAGTACTCCTTTTCAAGTAAATCCCTCTGATCCCCATATTATCCTCTGGTATTAACAACTTTGCTTTAGGACCTACAGTTTAAAAAGACTCTGCCAGTTGAAATGACTGCTTTAAGATGTTAGTCTGCTATTCTGTTCCCTCACACATGCCCAGTTCACATTAAAATCACTGGACTCTTTAAAAGCATTAGGCCTAACCCACAGTGAACTCATTTCCATTAAACTATTATAATGTTAATAAAATTATTATTGTTACAATCATTAATACACGTTCTCAATTCTTTCATTAATGAAGCCAAACAGATCAGCTACAGGGAGGTTTGTGAGTGAAGAGGGGCAACTGTTAAGCTGACATTTTCCAAGGGGCTAAAAATACAGTTTCAGAGGTATTGGGTAGACGTGCTCACAAAACTCATAAACCTGTGGAGTGAAGGAGGGGAGAGACAGGTAGAGACAAAGAGAGACAGAAACAAGCAGAGAGAGAGACAAAAAGGGAAGTGATAAGGACAGGGAACATAAGTGTGTCAGAAGTTGCAGCTTTCCTTACCTACACATACTTTACCTCCACCATATACTCCCAATAATCTGCTTCTCACCTGCAAAACCAATATAATCCAGGCTGAAATTGGTTTTTCCTCGACAGAAACTATGTAAAATTTCTCTTTCTGAGCCAGATAGCTATCATAGGTTGCTTGGATCTGGGTGTCTGTTTCTCTGCCAGTTGCTATCCTCTCTTGGGAGCTTCTGTGGAAAACTTGGTGCTTAATCATTAAGGACTGCTCCTTCCCTCACCCCACCCCCACCTGCCTAAAATTCCATTACAGTATTCACCTGATTCTAGTTTCCCTTGCTTCTGACCTGTTTGACCTGATCTCGAGGTCATGTTTTCTGCCTGCCTCCGCTTAACCTCCAAGTCAGGGTTCCCAATACCTGTCTGCCTGGATTAGAATCTATTGTCTGATCTGACTTTTACAGACCATAGTAACCTTTACAACTTGCTTGACTATCTAAATTCTCACCAGTTATTATCTATGGGGACCCACACTCATTTTCACCTGATTCCCAACATTTGGCTCCAATTTGGTCTCCATATTGTAGGCCAAGGGTGGAGACCCTGCAGCCTCCAGGCCACAGGTCCTCAGCTGAGGCCTTTTGAAAGAGCCCAAGTTTTACAGAACAAATACTTTTATTAACGCTATTTGTTGAGTGAAGTTTGGATTCAGTTAAAGGGTCACAGTCAAGGCCCTAGAGGGCCACATGTGGCCTTGAGGTTGCAGGTTCTGCACCCCTGTTATAGGCTAATTCTCTAGGTCACACGCTGTTCCTATCATGAATGTGCAGCTTTAGCCCAACTTTCGGCCTGTAATATTTGTTTTGTCGGGGTCTACGCTCCTCCTAATGACATAAGAAGTAGCATTTTAAGAGAGAATACAGGTGCTAGTATGGAACATAATGATGAGAGCTCCAAAGTACTTGTTTTCTTAAGATGAGGACAAGGGGGTTTCCATAAATGCCTGTGAATTCCAAGGGGATATCAAGTATCTATGTGTGTTTCTGTAGTTGTAGCTCAGCAAATCTGCACTGACCAGTGTTAAGGATTCCTCACATCTGTATGCACTCCACTTTCACGTGGCTCTATTTCTTTCTCATCAACATGGCCAGTTGTTTTATTACATTACAATTTAGCACTTTGGAGAAACTAAAGGACTAAGCATTTGGAATGCCTGTTGAGCTTTCTGATAGTAAAAATCTGACCCCTTTTCTATTTTTGTAGCAATTCTGATGGGAATCTCAGTTTCAAATATTCTATAACATCACAAGCTTTCCTCAAGACACTGCAGTGTGGCTGACAGATGTACTTCAGAATCAACAGTGAGAATATTTCAAATTTATCTCGTCCTTTATAATAGGATTATGCAACAGAAATGAACTTTATGGGATCTAGCCTTAAGATAAAGGAAGTTGCACGAAGAAAAAATTTTCTTTCCTTGCAATGAGTATCTTTGGGATCAGTCTTTGTTGAATTCAAATATCCTTATGTTTTTCTCTCCCTTAATATATTTTACAGTCATTTGTGATTCAAACTTTTATTTTGATTTTAATTCAAGAAGTAAACAGCAGCACAAAAGAAAAACTGTACAGTGCTTAATAAGCCAAAATAAGGGATCTTTGAAATATGGGTAATTAGCTTCAATAAGATTTAAAGAAACCATAGTTAAGTGTAATATGTCAACATAATTTTCATTCCACCTAGGAGCATATAAATAGATTTTCTATATGTTTTTATTAAAGTAATTCATAATATAGGAAAGTTTGAGAGTAGAAAATCTCTAGGCTGGAGAGACTATAATAAGAGAAATAAGTGACTGGAACAGAGAAATCAGGGATGGGACAGTGAGGGGGAATGTGGAAGGACAGATTTCCCCTCTCCTTCTTCCTCCTACCTTATTCTTGAAGAAAGGACAGGAATTCAGACTGCAAGGAGCAAGGTGATTTCATTCATACTGACTGACAGCAAGAACAACCCTTTGGTTAGATAAGTACTAGAAAGGAAATGGAGTGTGGAAGGGTAGGACAAGAAGTTATCAAGTTCCGTTGAATCCCAGATCTGTTCTGCTTGTCACTTCCATTTCTAAGATCTCTCTTTGCCTCTACAGAAGGGCCCTCAGGTAATTATCATTAGTCACCATCTGGACCTCCTCTGGTAAGCAAAATTCTCACAGCACCACTAATCTACCAAGGAATAAAATTAACTATTCCAAAGGAGAAAAGGCACATTGGGATTGTTAAAATGTAGCTTTATTAGATAATTAAGAGATAACAGAATGAAATTTTGATATAAACCATTAGTGAAAGCAACAAAAAACAAAATGCTATTTGTTTTTATAACCCTGGTTTAATACCTGTCTATGCTCACAGTCTTCCACACATTTTTTCCCTTCTTTCTACCTCTTCAATCTGTAATGGAAGTCCTAAGTACACATAGGCCTACAAGGACCCATTGGGGATGACCTGTTTCTGACCTTATGGAAGCCACTTCATTTCTCTGATCCTTAGTTTTTCCATCTGTAAAATATGTGAAATAGACTAAATTATCCCTTTCTAAACTCTAAAAACCTATGAGTTTTGAGCCTTCAGGGATAGGAAATTCACTACTTCCTGCAACAGACCATTGGAAAGATCAGATGTAGAATGCCAAAATTAAACCAAAAGAATAATGAATATAATGACTACATCAATGCCAACCAAAAGATTCCTGAAAAAAAGAAAGCATAATGACTAATAATTGAAAAACTAAGGAAGATCATGGAGAACAGAGATTTAAGTGTACCTCCTTCATGGAAGACATCCTCTGATTACTAGTATGATATGTATTACACATTATTAATGTATTACATATTTTTACTTGTTTTATCCCTTCACAAGGAAAGTTTCAATCTATAGAATGTTAAAATATCTGTGACAGAAACACAAAGTATCAAACATTTTTAATTTTCTACAGGTATGAGCATGAAATCTATTTGCATATAAAATAAAGTGAGTTGTGATTTCTTTCAAATGGCAAAGGAGACACTGAAGAAAATTTGTCAACTGTTATTGTAGATTAAGGCTGAACAAAAAATAAAACAAGTAGGCCAGTACTTTCTAAAATATGCTACATATTTTCTATGAAAGAATTTAAAAGTGGAAATGCCAGGAATATGTTAGATTAAAAGAGCAGGACCTCTTACATTCCTTTATTCCTTCATTTATTTTTTTTGTTCTTTTTTTTTTTTTGCTGACCTCATTGTGCTTTTTTTTTAAACAAATGCTTTATTAACTTCTGTTTTACATCATTCATTTCCGCCAGATTTTGAGTTACAATCATTTTCCCTCCATTATTCCCCTACCCAACCTCCCAGAATAGTAGTCCCACAAGATATCGCTTCCTCCAATCTGCTCTCTCCCATACCTTCTCCCATACCCCCATCGACTTTTCCATTGGAGGAAGGTGAATCTTTGTGTCCCAACGCCTGCACATCTTATCTCCCTATTACAAGCAAAAGAGTATTAATAATAGTATTTATATATATTTGAAACATTTAATGTTATGACCTCACATTTCAGATCCATTTCCTTCCTCCCTTGTCACCCATTCCTTCTTGGGAGATAAGTAATTCAGTATATGTTGTACATGTCTAGCTATGCAAAACATTATCATAGTAGATATATTGTACAAGGCTGCTTATAATTCCCTCCCACTCATCCCACCCCCCACCTGGTCCATTCCCTACATGATCCTGTCCCTCTTCTATAGTGGGTACTTCCAACCTCCCCTCACCCCAAGGATGCCCTCCCATCCATCATCCCTCCTCTCGTCCCCCTTCCCCCTATCCTGTTGCAGGTTGAGATATCCCATTTAGTATGTATGTCATTTTCTCCCTGAACCAAATTCAATGTGAATGTGGTTTTGCCTTTTTAGCCTTCCTTATTCTCCCCCTCCTTTTCCTCCACTTCCCCTTGCTTCTTCTACATGGGATAGTTTACCCTACCCTGTCTCTCCCCATCTCCTCTTGCCACTTTCCTCTCTAACCTCATAATTTCATCCCTTGAGTATTCTCCCTTCCCAACAAATTCAACCTATGCTCTCTATCCATATATAACTGAAACCATATACACACACATTCACATATGTATCCATATGACCACACCCCCTCTTCCATTATTTTCATAGTGAGAAAGATATCATCAGTCACAGTTATTGCTTTTCCATATAGGAATGTAAATAGTTCAACTTTGATAAGTTCCTTTTGATTTCTTTTCCCTGATTACCTTCTCAGGTATCTCTTACTTCTTGTGTCTGGATGTCAAATTTTCTATTCAACTCTGGTTTTTCCTCAAGAATGCTTGAAAGTCCTCTATTCCACTGAATGACCATATTTTCCCTGAAACAAAATACTCAGTTTTTCTGGGTAGGTGACCCTTGGGTTCATTCTCAGTTCTTTTGCCCTCTGGAATATCATATTCCATGCCCTTTGATCCCTCAGTGTAGAAGCTGCCAGGTCCTGGGCTATTCTGATTGTGTTTCCACAATAGTGAAATTGTTTCTTCCTGGCTGCTTGTAGTATTTTCTCCTTGATCTGGGGATTCTGGAACCTGGCTATAATATTTCTGGGAGTTTTCTTTTTGGGATCTTTTTCAGGAGGTGATTGGTGGATTCTTTCAACCTCTATTTTGCCCTCTGGATCTAAAATATCAGGGCAGTTTTCCTTGAGAATTTCTTGAAGGGTGATTTCTAGGTTTTTTCCTTGATCATGGCTTTCAGGTAGTCCAATAATTTTTAAATTGTCTCTCCTGGATCTATTTTCCAGGTCAGTGGTTTTTCCCATGAGATATTTCACATTGCCTTCTAATCTTTCGTTTGTTTGGATCTGCTTAACAGCATCTTGATTTCTCATAAAGTCACTAGCTTCCATTTGCTCCAGTCTAACTTTGAAGGAATGAATCTCCTCAGTGAACTTTTGAGATTCTTTTTCCATCTGGCAAATTCGAATTTTTAAGGCATTCTTTTCCTCATTGCCTTTTGGGCCTCCTTTGCCATTTGAGTTAGTCTATTTTTTAAGGTGTTGTTTTCCTCAGTCAGGCTGTTGACCCTCATTTCATACTTTTCCTGCATCCTTCTCATTTCTCTTTCTAATTTTTTCTCCACTTCTCTTATTTGATTTTTAAAGTCCTTCTTAAGGTCCTCTATGTCCTGCAACCCACTCATGTTTTCCCCTGGGGCTTTTGGAGCAGGACTTCTGACCTCACAGTCCTTTTTCTGCTCTATGCCCCCAAAATAGGAGTCTAGGGTTGCATTTTTCTGTTTCCTTTGCCTTGGCATGTTGCCACTTAATTGCTTGACTTTGGGCTTGTTGCCACACTATGGCTTTAAGGCCAGATAGAGGAATTTTCGTCCTGAACGTGTGGGGGGCAACTTCCGTTTCTGGCAAGCTGTAAACCTACCCACAACTTCCACCCTAGATCACAATCCAGATCCAGGGAGGTTAAAGCAAGAGCGATTACCCCCCAAGACTGATCGCTGGATCTCCCCACGATTTGTAGGCTGGGAGCCAGAGCTGCCTCTGAAAACTAAAAAATGGCGTTTGTCCTCAGCAGCTTCTAGCCCCCAGGGGAGGGAGCTGACGCATTCCCCAAATACAGGTCCCAAAGTCCATAGGACACTAACCTCTTACTTTGTCCTAGGCATGTCTATGTTGATAATTCTGGAGTCACCAGGGTTCCTGGTGTTCTGGGGTTCCTCCAGCCGGCTGCTGGCCCTGTCTCCCTGGGGCTAAAACCTCGGCTCACGCGGACCTGGGCTCGGCTCCTGCGCTCTGTGCTCTGTGCTCTGTGAGCTGCCAGGTCCCAGACTACTGCGCTGGTCCTTCCTGCAGGGCTGCTGGGCTGTTCTCAGCGGGAGGTTAGCTTCTCTGTGTCGTTCTGTGGGTGCTGAGGCTCCAGAAGTTGTTCAGAGCCCCCTTTTACATAATTTGAGGGGAATCTGGGGGCAGAGAGGCTTGGAAGAGCTGTTTCTACTCCGCCATCTTGGCTCCGCCCCCCTCCTTCATTTATAAAGGATTTTTTTTTCACATCCAGCATTTTAGGTGAGCCTTATATCAATATTGTGAGGTAAATAGGAAAGGTATTATTATCTCCATTTTAGATGGGGTTAAGCAGAGATTCATTGAATTTGACTGACAATAATTGGCTCAGGTAGAACTTAGCCTGGATATTCTGATTTGATAAATTGTGCAAGTTGGAATGAACATAAATCACCCAGTCCAACACCTTCATTTCACTTTTAAATGTCTTTATAGAAACTATTAGAGGGCAACTAGGTGGTACAGTGTATAGAGTGCCTGCCCTGAAGTCAGGAGGACCTGAGTTCAAATCCAGTCTCAGACACTTAACACAAAAACTAGCTGTGTAACCTTGGGCAAGTCACAACCCCAATTGCCTTCCCCAAAAAAAGAAAAGAAACTATTAGAGCTTTTTCCAATAACCCCACCCCCACCCGCCTTTTATAATAAAGAAAAACAGTTAATAAGGAGGAATAAAAGGCATACTTATCTGAAAACATATGCAAAATCTGCATCTATTGCCTCTCACTTTTTTACTGGGAGAAGGGGAGTATATTTAATGATCGATCTCTGGGGAAATATTGATAACTGCATTAAATCTATGATTGGCTGCTTTTTAATTTTTTTTAATTCATGCTAGTTTAACATTGTATTTGTTATTCTCCTGATTCTGATGTCTTAACTCTACACCAATCTATATGGTTCCTCAGTTATCATTTCTTATGACAAAATGATATTGTTGTTTAGTCACTTCAGTCATGTCTGATCCTTTATAGCCATTTGGGATTTCCTTGGCAAAAAGATACTGGAGTGGTTTGCTATTTCCTTCTCCAACTCATTTTACAGATGAGGATATGGAGGCAAACAGGGTTAAGTGATTTGCCCAAGGTCCCACAGCTAGTAAGTGTCTGAAGCCAGATCTGAACTCAAGAAGATGAGTCTTCCTGATTCTAAGCCACTAGTGTTCTCTCCACTGCATCACCTAGCTGCTCCCCAAAATTATATTACCTTAGATAAGATAAATGATAGAGACAGACAGATACAAACAGATATGGGGGAAAGATACAGCTATATACCATAATTTATTCAGAAATTCCCCAATCAAGTGGGCTATACTTGTCTTCTTTCAAGTTGTTTTGCTACCTTATGCATTGGATTTTTAAATAATGGAGTGGAATCTGGTACTAAAGAAGTCTGATGCATATTCAGAGAGCAACTCAGGCAACACTAACAATCTAACTAAGAATTTCCTGACATCTGCATGCTGAAATACTCAAGTATAACTAGGGTTAACATTTTTTTTCTTCTTTCCTGGGGGAAATAAACTTGCATTACATGGCACTTTTTTCCATTACATTGAATGACGTCTACGTAACTTGTTAATGAAGGAAAATTCTACTTCTATGTGTTAGCTCAATTGATGTTTTCTTTCCCAATAATTTGGCATTGGCACATCTGTAGTAATCTTATTTCAAAGTAATCAGTCATTGGTTCTTTATCTAGAAGCCAAAATTAGGAAAGGTCTTATAATTTGAACTTTTCTTAAGAATAAAATGTGGTAAAAGAGAATTTCATGATACTCAGATAATCCTCATTGATTTTAGGTTGTTAGATACCAATATTTTCTGGGAACATTAAGATAATTTTTTGCTATCTCTTCAGGAAAATGACATATTTGTCATCATTCAGGGAACAACATACAGCTACTATACCGTTTTTGACTGACAAAGGTCAAATAGATGAATTTCTTGCTATTTATTAATTTATGGTAGTCATTGTCAGAAAACACAAGCATCTAGTTTGATTAGAGATGTGATGAAATAATCACTTTTTTGGGGGGGGGTTCATATTGCTGCCTTAAGAAAAAGAAGAAAATAAATATCAGTTCCATAAAGGATAATTTGTGCACAAACCAACTATCACAGTGTCTCATACATGACAAGAACTCAAAAAATGTTTTTTGAAGTCAAGCAAATTGATGTGATTGTATGTAGGTTTTGTTGTCTCAGTTTGGTGATCTGAGGAGCAGAATGTAGGAATGAATGTTAGCTTTTTTTTTTTTTTAAAGCAATTGGGGTTAAGTAACTTGCTCAAGGTTACACGGCTAGTCATTATTTATGTGTGGGTGTTCATTTTCTGAGGCCGGATTTGATCTCGGGTGGTCCCAACTCCGAGGCCGGCGCTCTTACTCACTGCGCCACCTAGCCGCCCGATGAATGTTAGCTTCTAAGATAAAGAAACAAGGCTAAAGGAAACAGGGCTAGACATTTACTATATGAAATTAAGATAAGGAACAAAGTGTGCACTAAAGTTATAGTGGAGTTATTCAAAACTTATCTGATGTCACATTCATGGATATTCAATAAGGACTTGTGAATTATTTTAAAATGTAAGATTGGTGTCCCATATTTTTCAGTCTCAATTAATATAACTTAAAAGATGCTATCTATATTAAGTTTTTTTAGCAGGTAAGAGTGCCTCTTTGATTGAGTTACAAAATGAAAGGTATAAATGGAGTACTTGTATCACAGAATGTATACAGATGATACCAGACACAAAATGTCTTGTAGTTATTTGAAATGAATCAGCCACATACTGTGGAGCTTGATTCAAACAGCAAGCCAGTTCAGAATCTAGCATCCCAGTAACAGACCAGCTAACCAGAAGAACAGTTTGTCTCCAGCTCCACTACTGGTTAGAAGATGACCCTGTGAACTTTGAATGGTTGGGAGATTTGGACTTCTTTAAGGAATATATTTCAATACCCTGAACAACAGTGGCTGATGGAAGCATCTGTACTGGTAACCAAGGACCATCTAGATACACCTAGGAAAAACAGTTTCAGGACTCTACAGAAGCATGTTGATGCACAGCAGAGAGTCACACACACCAAAAGGGAATTTCATGAGAATGTTACAAAGGGTGAAAAAGACTTTTCAGAAAACAGGAGCTGTATATTTTTCTATGTATTCTAGAAACTTAAGCACATTTTCTCCAATGATCTTGAGTGTGGGAGGGGTTGGTTTAGAGGGGATGCTTTTATACTTCTGTCATTGCTATATCTTCTGAATAAATATCCCTTTATAAAAAGCTAATTAATATAATTTATACTAGGAAAGCCTACTGAATAGAGGTTTATGAGCCATAGTATTAGAAGACTCAGTCCTTCAGCAGTACTTTATGATAAAATCTTGAAAGGAAGGGCAGCTACCTGCCCTCTGGTGACCCCAAATGCCAGAGCAGTCTCCTAGAAAAGAAGGAACCCAAAAAAGATGTGATTCTCCTTCCCTAGGTATCTTAAAAAAAAAAAAACAGACTAAATGCCTCCTATTTGCCTAGGATAATATAAATACATTTAAGCCAGTAGGTCAAGGATTTACTTTGTGACCTATATAGGCACCTTCCAACCTATCATTCAATGATAAAAGAAATTTGAATCCAAACTCTATGTTTATAGAATAATCCTCTTTCTCATTCCAAAATGAATACTGTGTGTGCTTCAGATACCCATAAGGACAGTTTAAAACACCTATCATTTTGCTTTGGCCTATTTTTCCAAGTCGGTAACATAATTTGCCAAGTTTACCTGATGAAATTCAAATAGCCCTCAAGACCAGACAATTTTTAAGGCAAGAGTATTAAAATAAAAGCATTAGGGCCTCATCCCTATATGATGACAACATGGTTAGAAAATCAACTTGTGAACAGAAAATATCTTTTGATATGTACATATATAAAGTCTCTCAAAGCAGGAGTATGCATCATTAGAGTGTTTAACATGTCTTAAGGTCATTTGATGGGGAAAAAAGACTACAAAAACAGATATGCTAATTTTGTGTCTATCAACTTAAAGCCAAGGTGAACTGTCTGGAACTCTCTGAGAGCCTAAACTGGTTAATTAGGGGTTAAGAAGACTTAATACTATGTGAGGAAAATTTTATTTTTATGTATTTTATATAATCTTTCCATTTCACTTTATCTGTGTTTAGTTATATCACATTTGTGTTTCTTTTATCTTGTGTTTCCACTTGAGTATAAGTTTCTGAAAGATAACTCTCCAAATTTGCTGGCCCAATTTTTAATCATCCATCATGATCTAGCACAAATGCCACAGACTAAGTGAATCTTTTTTCCCTGATATGCCCATTCCAAAATGAGGCTTTTATCTGCTGAACTCTCATAACAATCCCCTCCTTTAAATGTCCCTTATATGTAAACCCCCATGCTAAAGACTGAGAATCCAAAAGTGGAAAAGAAATAACACAGTCCTTCCCACTAAGGAGTTTACAATCCATCAAAGGTATATGACACATATAAATACGATACTAGGTAGAATATGATGGGGGCAAAAAACAGAACCAGAAAGATTACATTTGAAAGATTTGAGAGTTAATTTTCATCAGGAAACATCAGGGACCACTTCATGTCACCTATGCTGAGCTTTAAGAAAAAGAATTTCAAAAATTGGAGAATGTTTTCTAGAGTTAATCTAGAGGACAAATTTTCTAGGAAAATAACAAAAAGAAAGGTTTAGAAGTTAAGGTCATTAATTAGCCTCCTTTAGGCCTTTTTCCCTTCAAGGATATTGATTGCATAGCTTTTAAAATGCTATTTGCCTAAGGTCAGCTAACTTTCAAAAGGGGTGTGGCAAGATTCCATTCTTATTCTTTTAATGTACTGGGGGAAAAAAGCCTACTAGGAAATAGGGACCTAAGAGAAGAACTCTCTTAAGCTAAAAGAAAGTGGATTTTTTTGTTCTATTTTTAATTTTGGTGGTAGGGAGCTATGATGGTTTTGAAAATGTTTTACTCTTTTAAGGGAGGGTTACTTATAGAAGTGCTTTGGCTAGAGACTTCTGAAATATAAGGTTTAAAGAGTCTGCTAGAAAGCAACCAGGCTTTGAGATAAATCTGGAAGTCACCTAAATACTTAGAATTGGAGAGACTGCATGTACAGAGGTTCAGGTAAATTAATCTAGAGCAAAGAGAAACAATCTGGGAGAGAAAAAAAAAGACCATCCCAGAGAAGAAAATAGTCACAAAATTGAGCACTGAGATCCAGGGCCGCTTGGGAGATCAGCTTTTCCTCTGAGATTTCTAGCAGTTGTATCAAGAAGTTGTCTTTCTACTGAAAGAAATGCCGGATTGCTCTGGCAAGAGTCCAGTTACTGCAGGTGCCTCCCTGTGTGGTCAGATAGATGTACAAAAGCATCTGCCTTTGCTTGTCAGATAGAACCCAAACTTAGAAGCATCTTCATAAGTGCTCTGACCTTTAGGGCCTTTATTACTAGTAATGAGCCTGGATCTGAGAAGGGCGGTTCCTCACAACAGATGGCTCACATCTGACCACCAACTCAGAGCAGCTTTTATGAAAAGGCTGCTGCTTTCCAGGGTTTCTGGCATATAAGTTCCAAAGAGGATCAAGAACAGCTGGAGAACTTGGAACCAAAAAGGAGCTTAGGTCATGGCCTTTAGGCAAGATATAAGCAAACTGAGTCACCCGAGTCCTTCTGTGATGAGGCATTAGCTATTGAACTGGAAAGAGCACTTGCACAAACACACAGTCTGTTTTCCTCCATTCTTTTCCCAGAAGTTGAAATGAACTTGTGTTAGAATCTAAGTTCTATACTTGAAAATAAGCTTAACTCAATTGAATATAAGGGTTCAGGGAAGGAGGGAGACTGGAATTGCTACCTATAGGTTCTCAGGAGAGTTGAAAATACAGGGGGCAGTATTGCTAGGTGATCTGACAGCTTTCCATGATGGAAATGAAGGAAAGAAGGATGGTAAGTAGGGTAGCTAGGTGGCACAGTGGATAGAGCCCTGGACTTGGAATCTGGAAGATTCCTCTTCATGAGTTCAAATCCAGCCTCAGACACTCACTAACTGTGTGACCCTGGGCAAGCCACTTAACCCTGTTTGCCTCAGTTTCCTCATCTGTAAAATGACCTGGAGAAGGAAATGGCAAATCACTCTAGTATTTTTGCCAAGAAAACCCCAAATGAGGTCACAAAGAATTGGACACCATTGAAATGACTGAACAACAAAAGCAAAGCTGGACCAAAAACAAACAAAAATAACAACCCAAACTAAGTGGAAATAGTTTTCACTGTTTGATAACTTTGTGGCAGCTAGATAGCATAGTGGATAGAATACTGGTCCTGGATTCTGGCCTGAGACACTTACTCCCTATGTCACCCTTAGTGGCAAATCACTTAATCCTGTTTGCCTCAGTATACTTATCTGTAAAGTTAGTTGAAGAAAGAAATGGAAAAGCATTATATTATCCAGGCAAATGGAACTAAATGACTTGTTAACTTGCATATACTAAGTGTCTCAAGTCACATTTGAATTCAGGTCTTCCTGACCCCAGGCCTGGAGCCCTATCCATTGCACTAACTAGCTGACCCTTACATAAACAAAGGTTGCAACCCCCAGTTTAAGAAGCACTGAAGAGGTGGCAAGTGGAAAAAATTTAAGAAGTCCTGGTCTGGAAACTTAAGTATTCCTTCAACAACCCACAATTTCCTACCTCCACACTATTGCTCCTAGAGTTTTATATGCATGGTATGCCTTCTCCCAAACTCCTTCTCTTGGGATCTAACCCATTCTTTAGGACTCAGATCATATGCCAAATTTTTCATAATGACTTCCCAGATCATTCCACAAAGGATATCTACCTCACCTTATCTCACAACACTTTTTACTCCTCTTATACATTTATCAGGTTCTAATTTGTATTCTATTTACCTGCCAGTAATGAGGCTATAGAATACTAGAGTTAGAAGGCACATTAAAGGCCATCTATTTCAACCCCCTCGTTTAACATCTGAAGCTTACTAAGATTCATTTTATGGGGAAGAATCATATTTCATTTGCTTCTAGAGCTCCCCAACACCAAAGAAAGCAGACTGAACGAAGTATGTTTTTTTTAATTTAATTTTTAATTTTTTAATGTTTTCTGAATGAAAATTTAGTGAATAAAATAAGTATATTCAATTACTCATCCCATGTCTAATAAATATATGCAATAACAAAACTTGATGATTTAGTAGCAAAATGTTTTAGATAAAGATTATTCCTAAATAGATTTGTATAATTTTAAAATATGAAATTAGGAAACTTCAACTTGATAATATGGGTTATAGTAGAATTAATACAAGATCATAGAGTTAGAGCCAGAAAAGGATTTAGAGCTCATGTGGTCCAGTCCCATTATTTTACAGATGAATTAACTTTACCCAGAGAAGTTTAGAGATTTATAAAAGGTCACATTTAGGAAATGACAATGGAGGTTCAAGCTCACTTCTGAGTATAAAAACACTGCTTACTACATTAGATCAATAGACTCAGAGTCCAGTCCTGACTTTGCTACAAACTATACATAACCTTTCTAAACCTCTATTTCCTCATCTGTAATATAGTAAGAGTTAAGTTAGATAATTTCTATGGTCTTTTCCAACTCTAAAATTCTATGATCATCTATAAAATGGGCACAATCATAGCACCTACCTCCAAGAGTTGTAATGAGGATCAAATGAGATGACATGGAAAGCAGTGTGCCAATGTTAATGTACTATAGAAATGTTAGCCATTTATTATTATTGTTATTGTGGTAGTCTAAAGAATTAGAACTGAAGTGCCACTGTTTTCCAAAGATTGATGCAATGGAGAAGGGTTCAAAAGGTGTAATGTTAATGGGTCATAAGATCTTCCCCATCCATTAATAGGCCTTACTTGGGGCTCATTAAAGGAAGTTTAAGGCCTGATTGTAGGAAGGCTTTCACACCTTCTGTTAATTTCTAATTAGGTACTGAGTCACAGGCTGTGATGCCCTCTGGCTCTAAAAAGGGTATATATACTTTGAGGTTAGCATTTTACTTTGGGGCTCACTCATTGGAAATGTTCTTGTGGTTTTACCAGATGAGACTCTGGGGAGCCATTAAGGAGTCCCCTGGCTTTGAAAAACCCACATGCTGGTGCTTCTCTCTCTGGTATCTATGTATGTATTGCCTTGATCAGACAGTTGGATCTGTCTGTTGATCTATGCTAATTTCTCAGACAGTTAGAAGTGTTGTTCTTTATTTCTCTGCTTGTGTTTTCTGTATTTTCTTTGGATTTTTCTGTGAAGTTCAAGGTGCTGACTTTTCCCCAGATCTAATGAATGTAATTTAAAAAGATTGTTGACCTTTTCAACTACTATCTTTCCTAGTAAAGCAGATCTAAGAACCTGTGCCAACAGCTATTCTGGTTATGCCATTGTGGTTGCCACTACAAAAGGTCAGGGTAGATTGAACATTTCCTATCAATATACAATCTTCAAGTAACTACATGAAAGAATAAAACATATATAGATAAACTGTATAGGCAATATCTGACTCTTATTTCATAGACTGTGAATCAAAATGCTTTGCATCTTTTTCTGTAATCTCCCAGAATCAATATTTGTGATTTGACACTTTCTAGGTGTGTAACCTGGGATAAGTCACTTACTGTCTTTGGACTTTTATTTCCTCATCTGTGAAATGAGGATGTTGGATCTGACAGACTCTAAGGTCCTTTTCAGCATTAAATTCACTAGCTTTTTCCGTTGTGAGATTCTGGGATTATGTCTTATGCTCATTTTTATCTAAGGAGGAAAAAAGATAAACTAACTTCCTATTCTAGAAAGAAACAAAAACCACCCTCATTTTATAGATTAAAGAATTCTTTTGGGGTGGCTAGGTGGAACAGTGAATAGAGCACCAGCCCTGGAGTCAGAAGGACTTGAATTCAAATCTGGCCTCAGACACTTAACACTTACTAGCCATGTGACCTTCAGCAAGTCACTTAACTGCAATTGTCCTGCCCTCCCCACTCCAAAAAGCAAAAAAAAAAAAAAAAGAATTCTCTTTTGTGAGGACAGTTTTCCATTACATTGAGTGAGCCCTAAAAGTGATATCACTAATGGTTTATTGCTGTTGTAGTAAAACCATGGGACAAAGACAGAGAATTCTGTTTGTGACAAGTATACCAATGCATCTACATTTCTTCCCTAGTAAACCCCTCCCCTGGCTTTTTATTTACAATTATGGAAGTTTATATAAAGACACTTCTTGAAAATATGTGAAAGGCTTTTTTTTTAACGAAAAAAAAAAAGAGTCACTAAGTGTCTCTTTTTGCAAGATGCCTTTCTTTCCCCTTTTCCCTTCCTCTAAATGCTAGTGTCTTCCTCTCCAGGGTTGCCATGTAACTGCTTTATATGTTTCATGTACATATATATGACATATTTTATATATTCCTACACAAACAAAATCACAGAGTATATTCTTATTGATGGTTAGAATAATTTTCTTTTGTCTTATAATTCTCAGTGCCTTGCACAAATCCTGGGCCATAGTAGGTGCTTAATAAATATTTGATAGAATGAATGATATGATTATTTCATTATCTAGTAAAGAAATTTGATCTAAGCCTAGCTCAGGGGTAGAAAACTGTAAAGAAACCAGAAAGGACCAGAAAAATATCTCTTCAAAACTTTCATGGCTGTGTCTATATACTCTGGTTATCATCGTCATATGTTTGGCCCAGCCAATAATCCCCTCTGTCTAAGTCTTAGTTCTTCCTTGACAGATTTCTTTGTCATTTGGATCATGAGCCTTCCTTTTCCATATCATGTTTAGAAACAGATACTTTTGTGCTAAAAGGTCCTAATTAATCATATTTTTTCCTTTATGTATTTTTCTTAATCAGTTAAACAGTAAAAGGAATGAGTTAAACATAGCATGAATTAATTACATTATTTACCTAATTTATAATTACCTTAAGGAAGATCCTGGTGTTTATATAGTAGAAAAGAAAACTAGACTTGAGGCAAAGAATCTAAATTTCATCTCTACTATTGATTATCTTTGGCAAAACCAAGGACAAATGATTTTTTTCTCCATCCCTTTGTTTATTTACCTCTACAATGAGGGAATTGGGCCAGATGATCAAGAAGGTCCCTTCCAGTGCTATTTCATATTTAACCAATAGAGACATTCTTTCATTTAAGTGAAAATTATTTGTGAAAAAAAATCACTGTAATTTTTAGAACTAATAAAACACCAGTGGAAAACAAAAAATTTTAGAGAGAAAGAAAAAAAAGTCTTATACTTTCTAAGTTGCTTCTAATTGCTTCTTAAAATTCAGAACATAATGATTTATTACTGATATAAAATGAACCCTCTATGGTAAAATTACTTGACTAGGATCCAAGTAAGTGCTTCAAATGTCTCAGATTTTACTCATATTAGTATGTGTAAAATGACAGCATAGATAAAAAAAACTTTGGTTACCCAGAACCCAAGTTATCTAAACCTTTAAGCACTTTCCCTCTCCCAAGGGAGAGGTCTCAGGGTGAAAAAGCAACAGGGAAAAAATTTTTAAACTCAACTTTTTTTCACTCAGAAGCTATTTGAAGCATTAAGAAAAAAGACAAAAAAGTCACCTGAAGAAGTGGAGCCAAGGTAGCAGAGTAAAAGCAGGGACTTGCTTAAGGATCCTCCCCCCAAACCCCTCCAAATAACTATAAAAAAGGACTAGACACTTGATTACAGATTATAGATACACAAGATTACAGAAAAAGATGCAAAATGATGGAGTGAAACAAATCTCCAGCCCAAGACAACCTGGAAGGACAACTGAAAGGGCATATTGAACCAGACTGGGAGCTGTGCACAGGACTGAATCACTGGTAGCTGTGGCAGTTTCCAGACTTCTCAACTCACTAAGTCAAAGACAAAACAGAGAGTCAGTGGGAAAACTCTGTGGGACCTGGGTGAAAGAGGAACATGTTCCAACTGGAGTCTGGCCCCAGCCCTAAGTCAGGGGGAGGGGTGGTGGCAGCAGTGGTGATGGCAGCAGCAGCAGTGCTTGTTTCTAGAGCTCTGGATCCACAGATGGTGTGACTGATACAAAACCCCTGAAGCCTGGTATAACCCCATCCTCACCCCCACAGGAAGCAGAGTCCTATGTTGACAAAGACTTAAAAGGTCAAGTATCTGACTGGGAAGATGAGAAAACAGCATTTAAAAACTCAGACTATAGAATCATATTTTGGTGACAAAAAGGATAAAAACATACTACCAGAGAAAGACAACAAAATCAAAGCTCCTACATCAAAAACCCCCAAGAAAAATATGAATTGGTCTCAGGCCATGGAAGAGCACAAAAAGGATTTTGAAAATCTAGTAAGAGAAGTAGAAGAAAAAATTGGAAGAGAAAAGAGAGTGATGAAAGAAAATCATGAAAAACAAGTCAACAGTTTGCTAAAGAAGACCCCCCAAAATACTGAAGAAAATAACACCTGAAAAAATAGACTAACCCAAATGGCAAAAGAGGTCCAAAATGCCAATGAGGAGAAGAATGCCTTAAAAAGCAGAATTGGCCAAACGGAAAAGAAAATTGGTCAAAATATTTCAGCAAAAGCTCAATGAAGAAAATAATTCCTTCAAAATTAGAACGGAGCAAATCAAAGCTAGTGGCTTTATGAGAAATTGTAAAACAGAACCAAAAGAATGAAAAAATAGAAGACAATGTGAAATATCTCATTGGAAAAAATCACTGACCTGGAAAATAGATCCAGGAAAGAGAATTTTAAAATTAGTGGACTACCTGAGAGCTATGATCAAAAAAAAAAAAAAAAAGAACCTAGACATCATATTTGCAGAAATTATCAAGGAAAATTGCCCTGTTATTCTAGAATCAGAGAGTAAAATAGAAATTGAAAGAATTCACCAATCGCCTCTTAAAAGAGATCCCAGAATGAAAACTGCTAGGAATATTGTAGCCAAATTCCAGAGTTCTCAGGTAAAGGAGAAAATATTGCAAGTGGCCAGAAGGTAACAATTAAAGTGTTGTGGAAATACAATTAGGATAACACAAGATCTAGCTGCTTCTACACTGAAGGCTCTGAAGGCTTAGCATATGATATTTGGAAGGTCAGAGGAGCTACAATAAAAGTAAGAATCAACTACCCAGCAAAACTGAATATAATACTTCAGGGGGAAAATGGATATTCAATGAAATTGAGGATTTTTAAACCATTCTTGATGAAATGACTAGAACTGAATAGAAAATTTGATTCTCAAAAAGAATCAAGAGAAGCATGAAAAGGCAAACAGGAAAGAAAAATCATAAGGGACTTATTAAAGTTAAACAGTTTACATTCATTCCCACATAGAAAGATGATATTTATAACTCATGAGATGTTTCTCAGTATTAGGGTGGTTGGAGGAAATAGATAGAAAGATAGATAACACAGCATCAGTTGAATATGAAGCAATGATATCAAAAAACAAAATTAAGGGGTTAGAGAAGAACATATTGGGAGGAGAAAGGGAGAGATAGAATGGGGGTAAATTATCTCACATAAAAGAGGCAAGAAAAAGGCTTCACAATGGAGGGGAAGAGGAGGAAGGGGAGAAGGAATGAGTGAACCTTACTCTCATTGGATTTGACCTAAGGAGGGAATGCTCAATTGATTATCTTACCTTATAGGAAAGTAATGGGGAAGGGGAGAAGGGGGAGGGATGATAGAAGTGAGAACAGATTGGGGGAGGGGTAGTCAGAAGCAAACACTTTTGAAAAGGGACAAGGTTGAAGGAGAAAATAGAATAAGTGGGGGAGGATAGGATGGAGGGAAATACAGTTGGTCTTTCACAACATGACTATCACAGAAGTGTTTTGAGTATAACCCATATTGAATTGCATACCTTCTCTCAATGAAGGTGGGTGGGGAGGGAAGAAAACGCAAACGTTTAAAAACAAATGTTAAAAATTGTTTTTGCATGCAACTGGGAAATAAGATATATAAGCAATGTGGTATAGAAATCTATCTTGCCACTACAAGAAAGTAAAGTAAAAGAATTTGACCAGAGTTCAAATCCAGCCTCAGACACTTGACACTTACTAGCTGTGTGCCCTCAGATGGGGTGGGGTGATAAAAGGGAGGGCAGACTGGGGAAGGGGTAATCAGAATACAGGTCATCTTGGGGTGAAGGGGAGAGGAGAGATGGGGAGAAAATTGGGAACTAAAAATCTTGCGGAAATGAATGTTGAAAACTAAAAATTAATTTAAAAAGAACAAAAGACAAATGCTTCATAAGCCAATCAGAAAGATTGTATCTGCATGTTAATTAAAGCTATGAGGGAATCACAAAATCAAGCACCTGATACTTTGTCAGAAAATTTCCATATATATATATATATACACACACACACACACACACACACACACACACACACACACACCATTCTTAATTTTTAATTCCATTAGAAAAAGGAGTCACCATTTTAGCAAGCCAATAGAATCACTTACTTTTCTCTCTATTCTACACTTCTTCAACAGAAACTAATTTCAAGGAAACTTCATAAAATAATTTAATAGGTGCAGCTAGGTTGCACAGTGAATAGAGCACTGGCCCTGGAGTTAGGACCTGAGTTCAAATCCAGCCTAAAACACTTGACACTTGCTAGCTGTGTGCCCTCGGGCAAGTCAACTAACCCCAATTGCGTTGCCTTCCCCCCTCCAAAAAAAAAAAAAAAAGAAAGAAAAGAAAAGAAAAATAATTTAATAGCATTAGAAAAAGGACAGAAAAAAGCATTTATAGAGTAGAACCTACTATGTCCCAGACACTGTACTAAGTACTTTACAAATATTGCATTTGATCCTCACAGCAACCCTACCAGGTAAATAATATTATTATTTCCATCTTATAGTAGAGAAATCAGAGGTAAACAGAAGTTAAGTGATTTCGCCAGGGTCTTACAGCTGGTTAATATTTGAGGTCGGAATTGAATTCAGGATTGCCTATTTCAACCTCAGTGTTCTTTCTACTGCCCCACCAAGCTGATTCAGTAAAACAATGTTATCACAAGAAAATACTACACTTACAATCATGAACTAGATGTTACTTCTTGAAGTAACTTTAAATGTCCTTATCTCTAGAATAGATGCCCTTGAGAGACCAGCAAGCAACTTTGTTGTCAACTTTCTGGGTATGTTGTAGAAGAGATATTTTTGAGGAGTCTAAGTTAGAATGGATGACTGGTGAAAGGAAGTTCCTTCACAATTGGAAATTATGTGATTCTATGAATCACAGAATTGAAACAAATGTCAGTGATCATCTAATCCAATCTGGACCTGATCAATAATTCACACCATAACAGACATCACAAGTTAGCCATCTAGCCTTTCTCCTGAAGATTTTTATGAGGGGAATTCCTCTACCTCTTAAGGCATCCCATTCTACCCTTGAATAACTCTAGCATTTCCTCACATTGACCCAAGTAAGGTCCTCCTGATTCCAGGACAGGTAATCTATCCACTGTGCCACCTAGTTGCCTTTGGGGATTTTAGTGATTTGTAAACTTTGTAAGGGTCAAGACTGTGACACACCATCCTAAGTTGCACGTTGTTTAGGACCTGAGTTCAAACACATTCTCAGACACTTACTAGCTGTGTGACCCTGGTAACATCATTTAACCCTCTTTGCCTTACTTTTCTCTTCTATAAAGTTAGCTGAAGAAGGAAATGGCAAACCTCTCCAGTATCTCTGCCAAGAAAACCTGAAATGTGGTCACAAAGAATCAGATGTGACTGAACAACAAAATCCCCAGACCTCTTTTCTAACAAACTGCTGTCTACCCATGCCTCCACTGCCTGGTACATATAAAATTAATTTCTTGAACCCAAGTATAAGACTATATTATTCCATTAAACTAAATTTAATTGGATTCAGACCAATATTCTAGCAGTGCCTATCAAAATATTTTGGGATTTTGACTCTTTCATAAAATATTACCCTCCCTAACTTAGTATCACCTATAAATTGGAGAGGATGCTTTCTAGTCATGCCAAAGTCACACTTAAAATGTTAAACACTTGCACTGGTGGTCCTGAAAGCCTGGAATTCACTCCATTGCCACCTCAACCTCTTATAATTCCTTGTGTCCTCTAAGACTTAGCAGAAGTGCCACCTTTGACATGAGGTTTTTCCTTAACTTTTAACACCAAATACTAGCACCCTCCTCCCCCAAATCACCTTGCATTTTTAAAACATATATTTTGCAGAGAATATACCTACACAGGGCACTTCTCAAAAGCATGAATGTAGTTTCATATTATTAAAGCTTAAACTATTAAGTTATAGGACAGTTTTGGTCTATTAGAGCTTTAAAAGGCACTATGATTTTTGGAACATCGTGTGTGTGTGTGTGTGTGTGTGTGTGTGTGTGTGTGTGTGTACACACTTATGTTGTCTAACTGACAAAATGTAAGGTCTTTTACAGAATTGTAGCACTAATGCAATATTAACAGCACCCATGGTCATTACAAATATACCTGCATGCTACATGATTGCAAAATATAACAGACTCTCCATATAGAAAATATAAGCAAATCATGTATTTAGACACCAGAAAATCAAATCCCAATACCAGGAAGCAGAATCCATCATAGCAACATGAAGTTAATGCACCACAACATAGCACAGAGCCACATGATTCTTTAGCCTTCCCACAAACCAATATTTAACCAATATTTACCCACGAGCCTATCTGTTCCCCTCAGAAACATGCTCTCCTCACAACCATGTAGTCTAGCTCTGACTCCCACCTTCCTGTGGACTTTGTTCCACCCTTCAGCAAACTCCTTCCAACACAGGCTCCATGTGATTGCATTCAGCTTATTAGTCGGCAGAGTTTATTTTCAAAACAGAGGTATTCAAATTCCTTTAGGTTTATTAAGGGGCAGGGAAGATCTTCAAATCCCCATTACCATTACAAGCATGGATTGGTTAATTTTTTTCTTTGTATTCCTAGTGCAGAGAATAGTGCCTAGTACTGTTTTAAACAAATCTTTTTGAAACAATTGTTTATAGCATGGAGCCAAGATGGCGGAGTAGAAACAGCTCATCCAAGCCACTCTGCCCCCAGATTCCCCCCAAACTATGTAAAAGAGGACTCTGAACAACTTCTGGAGACCCAGCACCCACAGAACGACACAGAGAAGCTAACCTCCCACTGAGGACAGCCCAGCAGCCCTGCAGGAAGGACCAGCGCAGCGGTCTGGGAGCCAGCAGCGAGCAGCGTGCAGAGCTTGGGGAGATGAGCCCAGGTCTGTGTGAGCCAAGGTTTTAGCCCCAGGGTGGCAGGGCCAGCAGGTGGCAGGGCCAGCAGCCGGCTGGAGGGACCCCAGAATACCAGCAGCTGTGGCGACTCCAGAATTATCAACATAGACATGCCTAGGACAAAGTAAGAGGTTAGTGCCCTATGGACTTTGGGACCAGTATTTGGGGAATGCGTCTGCTTCCTCCCCTGGGGGCTAGAAGTCACTGAGGAGACAAGCCATTTTGTAGTTTTCAGAGGCAGCTCCAGCTCCCGGGCTGCGAACTGTAGGGAGATCCAGCGATCAGTCTTGGGGGGTAATCGCTCTTGCTTTAACCTCCCTGGATCTGGATTGTGATCTGGGGTGGAGGTCGTGGGTGGATTTCCAGCTTCCAGAAACGGAAGCTGTCCCCCACACGTTCGGGACGAAAATTCCTCTATCTGGCCTTAAAGCCATAGTGTGGCAACAAGCCCAAAAGTCAAGTAATTAAGTGGCAATATGCCAAGGCAAAGGAAACAGAAAAATGCAACCCTAGACTCCTATTTTGGGGGCATAGAGCGGGAAAAGGACTGTGAGGTCAGAAGTCCTGCTCCAAAAGCCCCAGGGGAAAACATGAGCGGGTTGCAGGCCATAGAGGACCTTAAGAAGGACTTTAAAAATCAAATAAGAGAAGTGGAGGAAAAATTGGAAAGAGAAATGAGAAGGATGCAGGAAAAGTATGAAATGAGGGTCAACAGCCTGACTGAGGAAAACAACACCTTAAAAAATAGACTAACTCAAATGGCAAAGGAGGCCCAAAAGGGCAATGAGGAGAAGAATGCCTTAAAAAGTCGAATTTGCCAGATGGAAAAAGAATCTCAAAAGTTCACTGAGGAGATTCATTCCTTCAGAGTTAGACTGGAGCAAATGGAAGCTAATGACTTTTTGAGAAATCAAGATGCTGTTAAGCAGATCCAAACAAATGAAAGATTAGAAGGCAATGGGAAATATCTCATGGGAAAAACCACTGACCTGGAGAATAGATCCAGGAGAGACAATTTAAAAATTATTGGACTACCTGAAAGCCATGATCAAAGAAAGAACCTAGAAATCACCCTTCAAGAAATTCTCAAGGAAAATTGCCCTGATGTTTTAGATCCAGAGGGCAAAATAGAGGTTGAAAGAATCCACCGATCACCTCCTGAAAAAGATCCCAAAAAGAAAACTCCCAGGAATATTATAGCCAGGATCCAGAATCCCCAGATCAAGGAGAAAATACTACAAGCAGCCAGGAAGAAACAATTTCAATATTGTGGAAACACAATCAGAATAGCCCAGGACCTGGCAGCTTCTACACTGAGGGATTGAAGGGCATGGAATATGATATTCCAGAGGGCAAAAGAGCTGGGAATGAACCCAAGGGTCACCTACCCAGCAAAACTGTGTATTTTGTTTCAGGGGAAAATATGGTCATTCAGTGGAATAGAGGACTTTCAAGCATTCTTGAGGAAAATAGCAGAATTGAATAGAAAATTTGACATCCAGACACAAGAAGGAAGAGATGCCTGAGAATGTAATCAGGGAAAAGAAATCAAAAGGAACTTATCAAAGTTGAACTATTTGCATTCCTATATGGAAAAACAATAACTCTGACTGAGGAAACCTTTCTCAGTATGAGAATAATGGAAGAAGGGTGTGTGGTCATATGAATACATATGTGAATGTGTGTGTATATAGTTACAGTTATATATGGATAGAGGGCATAGGTTGAATTTGTTGGGAAGGGAGGATACTCAAGGGGTGAAATTATGAGGTGAGAAGAGGAAAGTGGCAAGAGGAGATGGGGAGAGACAGGGTAGGGTAAACTATCTCATGTAGAAGAAGCAAGGGGAAGTGGTTACAAGGGAGGGGGAGAATAGGAAGGCAAAAAGGCAAAACCACATTCTCATTGAATTTGGTTCGGGGAGAGAATGTCATACATACTAAATGGGATATCTCAACCTACGGCAGAATATGGGGAAGGGAGATGAGAGGAGGGATGATGGATGGGAGGGCATCCTTGGGGGGAGGGGAGGTTGGAAGTACCCACTATAGAAGAGGGATAGGATCATGTAGGGAATGGACCAGGTGGGGGGTGGGATGAGTGGGAAGGAATTATAAGCAGCCTTGTACAATATATCTACTATGATAATTTTTTGCATAGCTAGACATGTACAACATATACTGAATTACTTATCTCCCCAGAGGGAATGGGTGACAAGGGAGGAAGGAAATGGATCTGAAATTCAAGGTCTTAAGATTTAATGTTTCAAATATATATAAATACTATTATTAATACTCTTTTGCTTGTAATTGGGAGATAAGATGTACAGGCATTGGGACGCAAAGATTCACCTTCCTCTAATGGAAAAGTCGAAGGGGGTATGGGAGATGATATGGGAGAGAGCAGATTGGAGGAAGCGATATCTTGCGGGACTGCTATTCTGGGAGGATGGGTAGGGGAAAAACAGAGGGGGAAATGATTGTAACTCAAAATCTGGCAGAAATGAATGATGTAAAACAGAAGTTAATAAAGCATTTGTTTAAAGAAAAAAAACAATTGTTTATTGATTTATTTGTGTATTTTAATTTGGTAAATGAATTCCCTGTTCTTCTATTTTGGTCTCTTCAGAAAATTCACCCTTTGCCTCATCATCATAATTGTTTCCACAGTTTTTATCTTCATAATTTTATTCTCCAGAGCTTCCCATTCCTCCCCTCCTCCCCCCAACCCAGTTCATGAGATTCTATTTATCCTTTTTCTGAACTTTTTGAAATCTACTCTCCTATCAGCCTATCCCAAGATTTTCTCCCTGAGAAAACCTCTTATGTGTATGTTTATATCTATGGAAGACATAACCCTCTAGATTAAACAAGTCAACTCTGACAGATTTTTTAAAATTTTATGTAAACTGATAAAAATCCTAACTGAAAGCTGCAGGCTCAGCCATTCATGGCATCCTGCCTTGTACTGATTTTCAAGTAAGGAGGAGAAAATAGGTTCATATTCTTTTCTCTCTCTCTCTCTCTCTCTCTCTCTCTCTCTCTCTCTCTCTCTCTTTTAGCAATTGGGTTTAAGTAACTTGCTCAAGGTTACACGGCTAGTCATTATTTGTGTGTGGGTGCTCATTTTCTAGGCTGGTTTCCATCCCGGGTCATCCCAACTCCGAGGCCGGCGCTCTTACTCACTGTGCCCCCCTTCCCCCCACACACAGAACACACATAATCTTTATTTTTTAGCTTGGATAACTTTGTCAATTTTATGAGCTTTAAAATATTGTTAGAAAAAAGTAACTTCTTCAAATTGTCCCTTTTCAAAGTCACCACAGGAATATAAGATTGATTCTTACTTAACTAAAACATGTTCTTTACCAGAATGCCCCATCCTGCCAAAGATTCTTGTTAGTCAAGTAAAGTATACACAATTCATACTTTGTTGTACTCAGCACTAGTCAAAAAGGCATTTATTGTTTCTGTCCAGTTCTGTATCATTTTACATGAAGAAGCAGCTCTAACGTTAAGAGGGCCTGGGTTCAAGTCCAGCCTCTGACACATACTTAGTCATGTGACCATGAGCAAGTCACTTAACTTCATAGTTCCTCGGTAAGGCTCTAAGTAACATACCAGCTGCCAAAGTGTATCAATAAATGGAGTTCCCACAATAAGAATTCTCTTTACTAGAGGTATCAAATCTGGGGCCAATGCCTCCCATAAAACTCCCAGGTACAGCCAGAACCAAATTAAAATGTAATTGGGAAATATTTAACAAAATAAATACAAATAAAACAAAGCATAGATAATGCCAATTCTTTATTTTTTAAATCATCATGACAACAGAAATCTTGTTCATTTTGTGATTGACACCACTACTCTAAACCAATGAAAACATAGACCTAGAGGTTACACACATGCATGCACACACACACACACACACACACACACACACACGCACACACACATAATCCTTCTGCATTAAACTGCATATTCAGTGTATTTTCTTGGTTCTTATACAATTCTATTTTCCTGTTTCTGTATTATAACCTAGTGGTCAAAGGACTTTTTAAAATTAACTGTGGCGCAGTGAGTAGAGCTTTGGCCCTGGAGTCAGAAGGACCTGAGTTCGGATCTAACCTCAGACACTTAATGCACACACAAACAAAAACCTAGCCATGTGACCTTGGGCAAGTTACTTAATCCCAATTGCCCTCAAAAAAAAAAATAACTTCCCAAAATGAAAATTTTTCGAAATTTCTAAGTATATAATCACAAAACTAATCTCTATTTAAGGCATTCAAATACAGATTTATAATATTCCCAGCTATTGACATTACTCTTTTAATTAGAAATATTCATTTCATACTTATTTCTCCAATACCTGCAATGTACATAAATAATAACAAAATCTAGCACTTGTGTAGAACCTATTACATGTCAGGGATTTTGGTAAGCACTTTAAAAATATCCCATTTGCTCCTCGCAACAACCCTCAGAGGTAAATGCTCTTATTATCCCCTTTTTACACAAAAGGACTCTAAGGAAAATAAATGCTGTAACACTCTTTGGGTATACAGATTCAGTATGGGTTCTTGGTTCTCCTCATCGAACATTACAAAAGAGTAGTAGAGATAAGGCATAGCCATATGAAAAGCTTAGCCAGAGATGGTCCTATATTAAGAATGAGTGAGACATACAAGTAGTGTTTTAGGATTTCATTAAAAAGAAGGGAGGGAAATGTTATATAATGGCTAGGGAAGATTTTTTTGGAAAAAAAGGAATGTAAGCTAGTCTTAGAAGTTAGACATGTTTTGAGCAGGCAGAAATAACATGAAAGGGCAATAAAGGTAGAGAGCATTAAGTTAGACACAAAGAGATGGCATAATTAGTGGAAAGTATTTGATTCAGGTGGCAGAAGGAACCAACCCTGCTACAGCATAGGTTTTGGGACTGGACAAGAATGAGAGATAAAATGCAAAGACAGCCTGAGGCCAATATCAAGAGCCTTGAACACTAGGAAGATACTTTATTTATTAACTAATACTTTATTCTGTAACTAATGGAAATGATGAAAATGATGGGTAAATTTTCATTTATATAGCACTTCAACTTATAAAGCATGTATGGAGAAACTTAAGCTCAAATAAGTCAATTACTTACCAAATGTTGAATATCTAGGAAATACCACAGGGAACTGAGATCTTCTGACTCCTAAGTCAGTTTTATCATATTTGTATTTTTCAAGTATATCATATTGTGGTGGTATTTAAAGGTTTTGAATGTAATCATAGTCAAGAGTGATTAATTTGGAGCAGCGTACCAGTTGAAAGGGTGAGATATCAATGGCACCAACGTGAATTAGTGGACTCGTGTATAAAACTTCATGTGAAATGACTTCATTTCCCACTGGGCTACACTCCTTTAGATTTCAAACCCCTAGGGATCACAACATCCTGTAATCATGTCAGTCTTGATACTGATACTTCAAGAGTAACCTCTGCCCCTAGGACTTCTCAGCATGGAGAACAGAGAGCTTTTCTCCAAACATTTATTTAAGGAGAATACCCAGGGGGCTGGGTACTACTACTACAAACATCTATCTAAGGGAGTAGTCATCTCTTAATTTCCCCCTAGTTACACTTTCTTGGACCTCTTCATCATGCCCCTAAGGAGAGTCATTTTCCTTCCCCCTCCCTTTTTCAACTTTATTTTGTGTGTTGTCTTTCCTTATTAGATTGTAAGCTTCTTGAAGGCAGGGGTTGTCTTTCCTTTTCCTGTTTGCATCCCCATCACTTATTACATTACTCAGGATTCAGTAGGTGCTCAGCAAAAGTGTATTGATTGACAAGAGCCAAAGCTAAGGTCATGGCAATGAAAATCATCAAGAAGGGATCAACATTAAAGGATATTTATAGAAAATGGCTAAGACTAACAAAGTGGCTTCAGAAATAAAGGAGAAGAAAGAATAAAAAATTGCTCAGTTATTTCAATAATGGTTCTAAGAGCAGAAAATAGCCATTGTAGAAATGGAGATGTGAGGAGAGAGCTGCTTTGGAAGGTGGAGAAAATCGTGACTTTGATTTTGATGGAAGTATGGAATATTCAAAAGAACAATAGACATCAGAGTGAGGACAATTGAGTTCTTGTTCAGTTTGTGTTTAACTATCTGTGTAACCTTGTGCAAGGCAGTTCACAACTCTTGACTTTTGTCTCCTGCTCTGTATGATAAATGGGTTGAACTGAGTCATTTCTAAGGTTCCCGTGCAATTCTAAAATTCTACAATTCCATGCTGAGTTTAAGATATTACAGGAGGAAATGTCCACTAAAAAGATGAAAACATGGTAAAGGAATTCAGGTGCAGAGACAGATATTTAGGAATAATCTGCTTCATCATAAGAATGAAAGAGTCTCATTAAAAAGAGATCTTAATGAACATAACAAATTATCATAATGGATCACCTTTTACAGTACTGTATGGTTTATAAAATATTTTTGCCACATCCTTGGGATGAGAAACAATATCATTCCTAGGCAGGTAGTGAAAGAAATAAGAAGGAGCTGACAAATGGTCCACTGGGGAAATGATCCTACAAATGGAATGGGAGGAGGAAAAAAGACGAGCAAATGACAAAGAGGGGCAAAAGAGGTAAAAAGAGAACAGGAATGGTATGCTGTCACAGAATCCATGGGGAAAGAATTTCAAAAATAAGAGGGAACTCAATGGTGTCCAATGCATTAAAAAAACAACCCAGGGTATAACTAAGATAGTGCAGTAGATGAAGCACTCAGAAGAGCTCTCCCAAGATTCCTCCTCACATAACTTAAAAATAAAACCTCAAATCAAATTTGGGAGTAGTAGAGTCAACAGAAGATCACAGTGAGATAATCTTCCAGCCCAAGACAACATAGGGGATCAGAAAAAAGGAAAAAAAAAAGATCTGTTACATGAGATGAAGGCTGGGGCAGAGCCTGTGAATAAAACACTAGTGGTGGGACTGTGGGGTGGTGATAGAAGCAGCAGAAGTTTGGGGAGCTCATAAGGCAGAGACAGTAAGAGAACCTGGCAAATGGTCAGAAAGAAATTGGAGGGGACCCCTATACTAGCACTGAATGCAAGACCAGTTGCTATTTAGCATGTTACACCCACTTCTGGGTCATATTTCAAGGGTGGAGAAGAGCATTTTCAGTCAAGTGGGAGCAGAAGGCCTAAGAGGCAGTTATTGCTTTTAGTCACAAGGGATAAGGGAGCCTGAGGTATTCATACAATGCTATACTATGGTATTGTTTCTGGCTTTGTGGGAGGATTTTCTCTGAAGAGCAGTGCCAATTGCAGTTCCAAGTACTTAGGTGCTTCCAGGGTAAGAAACAAAGTACAGATCAGGAGAGCAATGACCACACATCTCCCTGGGTCATACCACCTTGGAAGCACCAACAATTTCTGTACACCCAGAACTAGCTCAGAAAACAGCTATGTGAAAAAGACTGAAGCTTGAGACAGTGCATCTCCACCCTCATGCTAATAACAGAGCCCAACTTTAACATAAAGCTCAAAATCAAGAAATAGGGTGGGAAAATGAGCAAACAACAATGAATCTGAGCACAACAATCTATGATGGTAACAAGGAAGATCAAGACATAAACTCATAAGAAGATAATGAAATCAAAACAACTACAAGGATTTTTTTTTTACAATATGTGAATTAAACACAAACCAAACAAGAATTCCTGAAAGAGTTAAAAAGAATTTTCAAAATCATAGTGGTAGAGGAGAAATAAGGAAAATAAATGAGAGCAAAGGAAGAGAATTGGGGAAAGATAATTAAAAACTTGGTTAAAGAGGCACAAAATATTCAAATAAAACTTTTAAAAAAGTATTGTCCATATAAAAAGTAGTACAAATTCACTAATGAAATTAACTCCTTAAAAGTCAAAATTGTCCAAATGTAAAGAATTACAAAAGTTCACTGAAGAAAATAATTCCTTAAAATTAGAATTATGAAGTCATCGAGAATAATAAAACAAAAAGAATGAAAAAAATAGAAAAAAATGTGAAAGGTGTTAATCGAAAAACAACTAACTTGGAAAATAGACTGAGGAGAAATAATTTAAGAATTATTGGCCTACCTTAAAGCTATGATCAAAAAGAGAACCTGGATATCACATCTCAAAAAGTTATCAAGAGAAACTGCCATTGATATATTAGATATCTTAGAACCAGAGCATAAAAACAGAAATTGAAAGCATCTACTGATCACCACCTGAAAGAGCCTAAAATGAAAACACCCAAGAATATCAGCAAAAATTCCAGAGCTCCAGGTCAGAGAAGCAGCAGCCAAAAAGAAACAATTCATATAAAAAGAAGTCACGAAGTCACAGTCAGAATCACACAAGATTTAGCAGCTACCATGTTAAAGGTGCAGAAGGCTAGGAATATGATATTCTAGAAGGTAAAAGAACTGGGATTACAACTAAAAATTACCTACCCCAGCAAAACTGAGTAAACTCCTTCAAGCATACCAAAATTTGTGGGATGCAGCCAAAGTACTATTTAGAGGAAAATGCATATCTCTAAATATTTGCATTAATAAAATAGGGAAAGAACAAACCAATACATTGGCATGCAACTAAAGAAATATTAGAAAAATAACAGATTTAAAATTCCCTAATTAAACACCAAAATGGAAGTCCTAAAAATCATAGAGATTAACAAAGTTTAAAGTTAAGAAATGAACTAATAAATAACTCATAAAACTAACAGCTGATTTTATGGGAAAAAAAGAATAAAATAAACCACTGATTAATTTGATTAAAAAAGAAGGAAACTAAATTAATGGGATTGAAAATGAAAGAGAGGTGGAACCAAGATGGCGGAGTAGAAACAGCTCTTCCAAGCCTCTCTGCCCCCAGATTCCCCACAAACTATGTAAAAAAGGACTGTGAACAACTTCTGGAGCCCCAGCAACCACAGAACGACACAGAGAAGCTAACCTCCTGCTGAGGACAGCCCAGCAGCCCTGCAGGAAGGACCAGCGCAGCAGTCTGGGAGCCGGCAGCGCGCAGAGCGCAGGAGCCGAGCTGAGCCGAGCCCAGGTCCGCGTGAGCCGAGGTTTTAGCCCCAGGGCGGCAGGGCCAGCAGCCGGCTGGAGGAACCCCAGAACACCAGGAACCCTGGCGACTCCAGAATTATCAACATAGACATGCCTAGGACAAAATAAGAGGTTAGTGTCCTATGGACTTTGGGACCTGTATTTGGGGAATGCATCAGCTCCCTCCCCTGGGGGCTAGAAGCCACTGAGGAGACAAGCCATTTTGTGGTTTTCAGAGGCAGCTCTGGCTCCCAGCCTACAAATCGTGGGGAGATCCAGCAATCAGTCTTGGGGGGTAATCGCTCTTGCTTTAACCTCCCTGGATCTGGACTGTGATCTAGGGTGGAAGTTGTGGGTGGGTTTACAGCTTGCCAGAAACGGAAGTTCCCCCCCACATGTTCTGGACGAAAATTCCTCTAGCTGGCCTTAAAGCCATAGTGTGGCAACAAGCCCAAAAGTCAAGAAATTAAGTGGCAACATGCCAAGGCAAAGGAAACAGAAAAATGCAACCCTAGACTCCTATTTTGGGGGCATAGAGCAGGAAAAGGACTGTGAGGTCAGAAGTCCTGCTCCAAAAGCCCCAGGGGAAAACATGAGTGGGTTGCAGGCCATAGAGGACCTTAAGAAGACTTTAAAAATCAAATAAGAGAAGTGGAGGAAAAATTAGAAAGAGAAATGAGAAGGATGCAGGAAAAGTATGAAATGAGGATCAACAGCCTGACTGAGGAAAACAACACCTTAAAAAATAGACTGACTCAAATGGCAAAGGAGGCCCAAAAGGGCAATGAGGAGGAGAAGAATGCCTTAAAAAGTCGAATTTGCCAGATGGAAAAAGAATCTCAAAAGTTCACTGAGGAGATTCATTCCTTCAGAGTTAGACTGGAGCAAATGGAAGCTAACGACTTTATGAGAAATCAAGATGCTGTTAAGCAGATCCAAACAAAGGAAAGATTAGAAGGCAATGTGAAATATCTCATGGGAAAAACCACTGACCTGGAAAATAGATCCAGGAGAGACAATTTAAAAATTATTGGACTACCTGAAAGCCATGATCAAAGAAAGAACTAGAAATCACCCTTCAAGAAATTCTCAAGGAAAATTGCCCTGATGTTTTAGATCCAGAGGACAAAATAGAGGTTGAAAGAATCCACAGATCACCTCCTGAAAAAGATCCCAAAAACAAAACTCCCAGGAATATTATAGCCAGGTTCCAGAATCCCCAGATCAAGGAGAAAATACTACAAGCAGCCAGGAAGAAACAATTTCAATATTGTGGAAACACAATCAGAATAGCCCAGGACCTGGAAACTTCTACACTGAGGGATCGAAGGGCATGGAATATGATATTCCAGAGGGCAAAAGAACTGGAAATGAACCCAAGGGTTACCTACCCAGCAAAACTGAGTATTTTGTTTCAGGGGAAAATATGGTCATTCAGTGGAATAGAGGACTTTCAAGCATTCTTGAGGAAAAAACCAGAGTTGAATAGAAAATTTGACATCCAGACACAAGAAGGAAGAGATGCCTGAGAAGGTAATCTGGGAAAAGAAATCAAAAGGAACTTATCAAAGTTGAACTATTTACATTCCTATATGGAAAAGCAATAACAGTGACTGATGATATCTTTCTCACTATGAAAATAATGGAAAAAGGGGGTGTGGTCATATGAATACATATGTGAATGTGTGTGTATATGGTTACAGTTATATATGGATAGAGGGCATAGGTTGAATTTGTTGGGAAGGGAGAATACTCAAGGGATGAAATTATGCGGTGAGAGAGGAAAGTGGCAAGAGGAGATGGGGAGAGACAGGGTAGGGTAAACTATCTCATGTAGAAGAAGCAAGGGGAAGTGGTTGCAAGGGAGGGGGAGAATAGGAAGGCTAAAAGGCAAAACTACATTCTCATTGAATTTGGTTCAGGGAGAGAATGACATACATACTAAATGGGATATCTCAACCTGCAGCAGAATAGGGGGAAGGGGGATGAAAGGAGGGATGATGGATGGGATGGCATCCTTGGGGGGAGAGGAGGTTGGAAGTACCCACTATAAAAGAGGGACAGGATCATATAGGGAATGGACCAGGTGGGGGTGGGATGAGTGGGAGGGAATTATAAGCAGCCTTGTACAATATATCTACTATGATAATGTTTTGCATAGCTAGACATGTACAACATATACTGAATTACTTATCTCCCCAGAAGGAATGGGTGACAAGGGAGGAAGGAAATGGATCTGAAATTCGAGTTCTTAACATTAAATGTTTCAAATATATATAAATATTATTATTAATACTCTTTTGCTTGTAATTGGGAGATAAGATGTGCAGGCACTGGGACACAAAGATTCACCTTCCTCTAATGGAAAAGTTGAAGGGGGTATGGGAGAAGGTATGGGAGAGAGCAGATTGGAGGAAGCGATATCTTGCGGGACTGCTATTCTGGGAGGTTGGGTAGGGGAATAATGGGGGGAAAATGATTGTAACTCAAAATCTGGTGGAAATGAATGATGTAAAACAGAAGTTAATAAAGCATTTGTTTAAAAAAAAAGAATTAAAAAAAAAGAAAATGAAAGAGAAAAACCCACCAATGAAGATGAAATTAAGCAATTTTATTAGGAACTATTATGCTTAATTATATGCCAATAAGCCTTACTATCTAAATGAAATGGATGAATATTTGCAAAAAATCTAAATTGCTCATACTAACAAAAGAGAACATAAAATATGTAAATAAATCCATCTTAAATATTGAATAAGTCATCAATGAGTTCCTAATAAAATATCCCTTGTACCAGATAGAATTACAAGTGAATTCTACCAAATATTTAAGAAACAATCACAATCCTATATAAACTATTTGGGGAAAAAAAGGTAAAGAAGGAATCCTACCAAATTCTTTTGATGATACAAATATAGTTTTGAAACCTAAAACAGAGTGACCAAAAACAGAGAGAAACTATAGACCAATTTACTTAATATATATTGATAAAAAAATTTAAAGAAAATATTAGCAAGGAGATAACAACAATATATCACAAAGGTCATAAATAATGACCAGGTGGGATTTATAGCAATAATGCAGTACTGGTTCAATATTAGGAAAACTGTAAACATAACTGAGTATATTAGTCACAATACAACAACAAAAACCATATAATTATATCAATAGATACAGAAATAGCTTTTGTTAAAATATAACAGCTATCCTTATTAAAAACACTAGAAAGCACGGATGTCAATGGAGCCTTTCTTAAAATGGTAAGAAGTATCTTTCTAAAAACAAGAGCAAGTATTATATGTAATGGGGACAAATTTTAAGCCTTCCCAATAAGATTGGGGGGGAAGCAAAGATGTTCCTTATCATTACCATTCTTTAATATTGTACTAGAAATGCTAGCTATAGCAATGAGACACAAAAACAAATTGAAGGAATAAAAATAGGCAATAAAGAAACAAAACTATCATTCCTTGCTGATGTTTTGGTGGCATAATTAAAGAATCCTAGAAAATTAACAACAACAAAAAGCTAGTTAAAACATTAACAACTTTATGAAAGCTGAAGGACACAAAATTAACCCACATAAATCATCAGCATTTGCTTATATTACCAGCAAAACCCAGCAGCAAGAGATAGAGAAATTGCATTTAAAATAACTGCAGACAATATAAAATACTTGAGAGTCTACCTGTCATGACAAATTCACAGACTGTATGAATAAAATTATGACACTTCACATAATTAAAGACAGATCTAAACAACTGAACAAATATTAATTGCTCAGGGGTATAATGAGCCAATATAATAAAAACAATAATTCTACCTAAGTTAATTTACTTATTCGATGCCATAACAAACTACCAAAGACTCATTTTATAGAATTAGAAAAGAATCATAACAAAATTCATCTGGAAGAACAAAAGTTCAAAAATAATCAAGGGAATCAATGAAAAATATCAAGGAAGGTGGCCGAGCAGTACCAGATTTTATTATATTTATTATATTACAAAGCAGTAATATAATATAATATTACAAATATTATATTATATTTATTATATTACAAAGCAGTAATCACCAAAACAATCTGGTACTGGTTAAGAAATAGTGGTAGATCAACGGAATAGATTAGTACATAACACATGCTAGTAAATCACCATATCAATCTAGTGTTTGATAAAAGATCCAAGATTTTGACACAAAAACTCACTATTTGACAAAAATTGCTGGAGAAACTAGGAAGCAATTTGGCAGAATCTAGGCAAAACCTCACACTGTATACCAAAATAAGGTAAAAATGGGTATATGATTAAGACATAAAGATGATATCATGAGTAAATTAATGAAACATGGAAAAATCTATCTATCAAATCTATGGGTAAGGGAAGAGTTTATGACTAAACAAGAGATGAAGAGGATTACAGGAAGTAAATTGAATAATTTTAATTACATAAAATTAAAATATGTGGCATAAACAAAACTAATCAGTCAAAATTAGAAGGAAAACAGAAACCTGGGGGAAATATTTTACAGAAAGTTTCTCTAATTTCTCAAGTACAAAAGGAACTGATTCAAATTGGTAAAAATAAAAGCCATTCTCCAGTTAATAAATGGTCAAAGGAAATGAACGGTAAGTTTCAGAAGAAATCAAGGCTATCAATAAGTTAAAATGAAAAAATGCTCTAAATGACTACTATTTAGAGAAATGCAAATTAAAACAACTCTGAGGTAACTACCATCTTAAAGCAATCAGTTTGACTAGGCTGACATAAAAGGAAAATGTTGGGGGTTATGTGGCAGAATTAGGACACAAAAGCATTGTTGATGTCATTGTGAACTAGTTCGATTATTTTGGAGAAGCATTTAGAACTGCATCCAAAGGGTTATAAAATTTTATATACTCTTTGACCAAACAATGCCATTACTAGGTCTGTATCCCAAAGAAATTTTTTGAAAATGGAAAAGGACCTATTTATGAAAAAAATTATAGCTTTTGTGGGGGCAAATAATTGGAAATTAAGGGGTTGCCCATCAATTTGGGAATGGTTAAACAAGTTGTGGTATATGATTTTATGGAATACTATCATGTTATAAGAAATAAGCAGTATAGTTTCATAAAAACCTGGGAAGACTTTTATGAACTCACTCAAAGTGAAGTGAGCAGAAACAAGAGAACACTGTATATAGTAACAATAATATTGTAAGGATGAGCAACTGTGAAAGACTTTGCTACTATGGTCAAGGTAATGGTCCAAAGCAATTCCAAATGACATATGATTAAAGAAAAATGCTATCTACCTCCAGAGAAAGAACTGATGAATTCCAAGTGCAGGTTAAATGATACATCTTAAATTTTATTTATATTTTTAATTTTGTTCACATTTTCTTTTATAATGTGGCAAATATGGAAATACATTTTATATAAAGTCACATTTATAGTAGACATCAAATTGCTTGCCTCCTCAAGGAGAAGGAAGGAGCAGGAGGGAAAGAGAATTTAGAATGCAAAACTTTTTTTTAATGAATGTTAAAAATTTACATGTTATTGAGAAATATTTGACAAAGGAAATTTTTTAAAATTTTTTAAAAGAATCAAAAAAAAATGAGGCCAGATGGAGTACTTTGGATATGGGAAAATGGAGGTCACTGGTAACATGAGAAAGAAAAGTGACAAAACACTGGTAGGGATCGATTACAAGGAGTTAAGGAATTTTCTAGTATGATGAATTTGAACATAGCATGTATATATCATACTTCTGAGAAGACTGGCAGTGAAGGAATGAGGGTACACAGGAAGAAAGAAAGAAGAAACAAGATTTATGTGAAAGATCTTCTGCATGTGATTTTTTTTTCTCCTTTCAAGATTGAGAAAAATCTATTCATATTTGAGGAAAGGAAGAAGCACACAGAAAAGATGAAACTGATAATTCTGGAGAGGGAGAGAATAAGTATTTAAAACTTGCCTCTAATTTAGGATAGTATGGAAGCAAAATGGAAAGGATATGATGAGACTCTATTAGCTAAAAATAAGAACTCACAACCTTCCAGTAAGAGATATTTTTCTTTATAAGAATACTATTTCCTCATACCAGACTCCACAGATCCAACTTACTTGGAGAATTAGGTCCAAGAGATATGAAAATGCTATAAATTTGGGTTAAAATTGGAAAATTTTGGCAACTGTATCATTCTATCATTATAAAGGAAGGCATATTTCTTCTACCAAACACTGGGTGTATCATACATAACATCTCTGCATTCACTATTATAAGTCTTGCTTTCAATTCTACTGATCTCATCACATTTTTCATTTGTAGATGGCAACTAAACCCTGGTTTTTCTTCATCCATCAACTATAGTACAGACTATGAAGATAACAAAAGAGAAATGTTTTCCCTGTAGAGTTGATTTTTCAGATGTGCTCTGTAATTTGTCATCCAATGGAAAGGGCACATCATCAGCATTTTAAAAAGTAAATGAATTAAAGAGACTTGATGCACAACAGGCTTACAGATTTCACAGAGTATTTAGGTTGAACATATGCTTGATCTCTACTGTCTACTCTTAGAGTAGCATATGCATCCAAGAGATGAAACAGGCAGGCTTTTTAGGTAAATATCTTGACAGGTAGCCACCTCGTGTTTAAGGTACAAAGAATCAGAAATTTCCCTAACAGACAAGAAATTCTTTAGAAATAGCTTACCAGGGGCAGCTAGGTGGCGCAGTGAGTAGAGCATCGGCCCTGGAGTCAGAAGGACCTGAGTTCGGATCTGGCCTCAAACACTTAATGCACGCACAAACAAAAACCTAGCTGTGTGACCTTGGGCAAGTTACTTAACCCCAATTGCCCTCCAAAAAAAAAAAAAAAGAAATAACTTACCAATCTATTCTAGAGTCTGAATTTGTACGACTTGATCTCCTTCATTATCATTTCCCTTCCAAAACTTTTACTTTCACTAGGCAACTTGGTCATGTTAATATTGGTATTTTTTTTAAGAGTAGAAATATATCTAAAGAAGCCCCATTGTATAGCAGTCCTAAGATCCATAGAAGAAAGTACTCCCTCTCTTTGTTGTAGAAGGCCTAAGCTACTTGCTTATGGCTTGTGAGCTAATGTATTTCTGCCTTTTACCCATTAATATTACACATTAACATCTTGAGTATTAATGGTGATCACGCACTCAATCTACTGGCACCATTTTTCTATCCACCTCCCTCCCCCACTTCTTTTTTTTTTGCTATTTATAGGGCAATTGGGGTTAAGTAACTTGCCCAAGGTCACACAGCTAGGTTTTTTTTGTTTGTTTGTGTACAGTAAGTGTCTGAGGCCAGATCCGAACTCAGGTCCTTCTGACTCCAGGGCGGACGCTCTACTAACTGTGCCACCTAGCCACCCCGCTCCCCCACTTCTATTTACCTATAAAAATACACACTTCAGACCATAAGGGGGCGGAGCCAAGATGGCGGAGTAGAAACAGCTCCTCCAAGCCTCTCTGCCCCCAGATTCTCCACAAACTATGTAAAAAAGGACTCTGAAAATCTTCTGGAGCCCCAGCACCCACAGAACGACACAGAGAAGCTAACCTCCCGCTGAGGACAGCCCAGCACCCTGCAGGAAGGACCAGCGCAGTGGTCTGGGAGCCAGCAGCGCGCAGAACGCAGAGCGCAGGAGCCGAGCTGAGCCCAGGTCCCTGGGAGCCGAGGTTTTAGCCCCAGGGCGGCAGGGCCAGCAGCCGGCTGGAGGAACCCCAGAACACCAGTAACTGTGGAGATTCCAGAATTATCAACATAGACTTGCCTAGGACAAAGTAAGAGGTTAGTGTCCTATGGACTTTGGGACCTGTATTTGGGGAATGCGTCAGCTCCCTCCCCTGGGGGCTAGAAGCTGCTGAGGAGACACGCCACTGTGTAGTTTTCAGAGGCATTTCCGGCTCCCAGCCTACAAATCGTGGGGAGATCCAGTGATCAGTCTTGGGGGGTAATCGCTCTTGCTTTAACCTCCCTGGATCTGGATTGTGATCTAGGGTGGAAGTTGTGGGTGGGTTTATAGCTTGCCAGAAACGGAAGTTGCCCCCCACACGTTCGGGACGAAAATTCCTCTATCTGGCCTTAAAGCCATAGTGTGGCAACAAGCCCAAAAGTCAAGTAATTAAGTGGCAACATGCCAAGGCAAAGGAAACAGAAAAATGCAACCCCAGACTCCTATTTTGGGGACATAGAGCGGGAAAAGGACTGTGAGGTCAGAAGTCCTGCTCCAAAAGCCCCAGGGGAAAACATGAGCGGGTTGCAGGCCATAGAGGACCTTAAGAAGGACTTTAAAAATCAAATAAGAGAAGTGGAGGAAAAATTGGAAAGAGAAATGAGAAGGATGCAGGAAAAGTATGAAATGAGGGTCAACAGCCTGACTGAGGAAAACAACACCTTAAAAAATAGACTAGCTCAAATGGTAAAGGAGGCCCAAAAGGGCAATGAGGAGAAGAATGCCTTAAAAAGTCGAATTTGCCAGATGGAAAAGAATCTCAAAAGTTCACTGAGGAGATTCATTCCTTCAGAGTTAGACTGGAGCAAATGGAAGCTAATGACTTTATGAGAAATCAAGATGCTGTTAAGCAGATCCAAACAAATGAAAGATTAGAAGGCAATGTGAAATATCTCATGGGAAAAACCACTGACCTGGAAAATAGATCCAGGAGAGACAATTTAAAAATTATTGGACTACCTGAAAGTCATGATCAAGGAAAGAACCTAGAAATCACCCTTCAAGAAATTCTCAAGGAAAACTGCCCTGATGTTTTAGATCCAGAGGGCAAAATAGAGGTTGAAAGAATCCACAGATCACCTCCTGAAAAAGATCCCAAAAAGAAAACTCCCAGAAATATTATAGCCAGGTTCCAGAATCCCCAGATCAAGGAGAAAATACTACAAGCGGCCAGGAAGAAACAATTTCAATATTGTGGAAACACAATCAGAATAGCCCAGGACCTGGCAGCTTCTACACTGAGGGATTGAAGGGCATGGAATATGATATTCCAGAGGGCAAAAGAACTGGGAATGAACCCAAGGGTCACCTACCCAGCAAAACTGAGTATTTTGTTTCAGGGGAAAATATGGTCATTCGGTGGAATAGAGGACTTTCAAGCATTCTTGAGGAAAAAACCAGAGTTGAATAGAAAATTTGACATCCAGACGCAAGAAGTAAGAGATGCCTGAGAGGTAATCAGGGAAAAGAAATCAAAAGGAACTTATCAAAGTTGAACTATTTACATTCCTATATGGAAAAGCAATAACTGTGACTGATGATATCTTTCTCACTATGAAAATAATGGAAGAAGGGTGTGTGGTCATATGAATACATATGTGAATGTGTGTGTATATGGTTACAGTTATATATGGATAGAGGGCATAGGTTGAATTTGTTGGGAAGGGAGAATACTCAAGGGATGAAATTATGAGGTGAGAGAGGAAAGTGGCAAGAGGAGATGGGGAGAGACAGGGTAGGGTAAACTATCCCATGTAGAAGAAGCAAGGGGAAGTGGTTGCAAAGGAGGGGGAGAATAAGGAAGGCTAAAAAGGCAAAACCACATTCACATTGAATTTGGTTCAGGAAGAAAATGACATACATACTAAATGGGATATCTCAACCTGCAGCAGGATAGGGGGAAGGGGGATGAGAGGAGGGATGATGGATGGGAGGGCATCCTTGGGGTGAGGGGAGGTTGGAAGTACCCACTATAGAAGAGGGACAGGATCATGTAGGGAATGGACCAGGTGGGGGGTGGGATGAGTGGGAGGGAATTATAAGCAGCCTTGTACAATATATCTACTATGATAATGTTTTGCATAGCTAGACATGTACAACATATACTGAATTACTTATATCCCCAGAGGGAATGGGTGACAAGGGAGGAAGGAAATGCATCTGAAATTCGAGGTCGTAACATTAAATGTTTCAAATATATATAAATACTATTATTAATACTCTTTTGCCTATAATTGGGAGATAAGATGTGCAGGCATTGGAACACAAAGATTCACCTTCCTCTAATGGAAAAGTCGATGGGGGTATGGGAGAAGGTATGGGAGAGAGCAGATTGGAGGAAGCGATATCTTGTGGGACTGCTATTCTGGGAGGATGGGTAGGGGAATAATGGGGGGAAAATGATTGTAACTCAAAATCTGGCGGAAATGAATGATGTAAAACAGAAGTTAATAAAGTATTTGTTTAAAAAAAAATACACACTTCATCTATATTCTTTTTTTTCTTAATTTTACCTTGTTTATGTTAGATAAGATGTTTTATATTCATTAGAGTTAGAAGACTCATCTGCTTCCCAACTTTTTTTTTTTTTTTTTTGCTTTTTGGACGGCAATCGGGGTTAAGTAACTTGCCCAAGGCCACATGGCTAGGTTTTTATTTGTGTGTGTGTTAAATGTCTGAGGCCGGATCTGAAGTCAGGTCCTTCTGACTCCAGGACCAACGCTCTATTCATGGTGCCACCTAGCCGCCCCTGCTTTCCAACTTTTAATGGAGAGCATAGAGTGATTAACCATTCCAGGCAAAGTCAAAATGCAAACAGCTATTACAATTTTTTTTTTTCAGTAGCAAGTGAGATCTGTGAACAGGAGATTAATTTGTGGTCAACAACTATTTACATTCCTACATGGAAAAATGATAATTGTAACTGATGAAACTTTTCTCAGTATGAGAATAGTTGAAGGGAATATATATATAGTCTATATCAGAGGGTATATGGGCATATGAATACATATGTGAATGTGTATATATATATATATATATGTTCATAAGTATACATAGATAGAGGGCAGGACCAATTTAATAGGAAGGGATGATACTTAAAAGGTGAGATTAAGAGGTGAGACAGGAATATAATGAGAGGAGATGGGGAGAGACAGAATGGGGTGAACTATCTCATATAGAAGAGGCAAGGGAAAATGGTTTCAATGGAGGGGAAGAACATAAAGGCATAAGGGAATGGGTCAACCTTAGTCTCATCGAATTTGGCTCAGGGAGGGAATGACATACACACAAAATAGGGTATCTCACCCTACAGGAGAGTAGAGGGGAAGGAGATGAGAGGGGGGATGATGGAAGGGAGGGCAAGCTGGTGGGGGGAGGGAAGTTGGAAGCACCCACTTTTGAAAAGGAACAGGACCAAAGTAGAGAATAGAACAAGTGGGAGGTGGGATAGGAGGGAGGGAAATATAATCAGTCTTCTACAATATACCTACTATGGTAATGTTTTGCATTAGCTACACATATACAACCTCTATTGAATTGCTTATCTTCCCAGTAAGTGTGAGTGACAAGGGAGGAAGGGAATCAATCTGGAATTCAAAGTTTTAAAAACAAATGTTTAAATACACACACACACTATTATTAATACTATTTTACACGTAATTGGGAAATAAGATATACAGGCACTGGGGCATAGAGATCCACTATGCCCTACTGGAAAAGTCAAAGGGAGTATGGGGGAAACATGGGAGAGAGCAGATTGGAGGAGGGGGTAGATTCTAGCAGATTCTGTGGGACCACTATTTTGGGAAGGTGGGTAGGGGAAAAATGGGGAGAAAATTTGTAACTCAAAATCTGGTGGAAATGGATGATGTAAACTAGAAGTTAATAAAGCATTTGAAAAAAAAATTTGTGGTCAACATCTTGTAATAGGAGGCTCAGGGAATTCAGGGCAAGGCCAGAGTTCTTTAATGTGCTAGGTGTTTGTGAGGTATCTATCTTTCTAAGGGCTATTACTTTGAATTAGTGAAGTTAGACTACCCCCCAGAAGTTAAACATGTATAATTATATTGAGTTTGAACAACATCCTAAAGCAGAGGTGTTGAATTCAAATAGAAAGAGATTCCTACAGGCAGCATTTTGACCTAGAACACATGTTAACATTATTCGTATTACACTGCACTACATTTTTATTTATTTTGTTAAATATTTCCCAGTTACATTTTAACTTGCTTCTACTGCACTTGAGTTTGACACCTCTGATAAAGGATTGCATGAACTGAGGATCTTCACAGAAATCTCTCCTTTATCAAGGTTTTTTTGAAATTATTATGAAACTCTAAAACATTGTGTGGGTGTGTAGGAGTATGTATGCATAAGAATTCAATGTTCAACAAAGAACTTTTAAAAAATATATACTCTAAATGTCACTGATGGATCAAAAGGAAAAACTAGTGAAGATTGGGGAAAAGTTAAACAGAAATATTTTAACCCTTTGAAGATCCATGATTACTTCAGTTGTAGGGAGGGGATATATCCGTGACACAGAAGCAGATCACAACAAATCCACTTTGTAATATGTTAATGCAGCTGATGGGGGAAGGGGGAGTGAGGCCCTTGCCTCTTACCAAACTTCAATTGAGTGAGGTTTTTTCATTTCTCTCTTAAGATTAAAAGAAGAAAGAAAAAAAGTGTTAAAGTCCTGATTATGAAACCTACTTATGCAGGCTAGTTAGCTGCATTTAAGATAATTTTCTTCTAGTTCCATGCATGGTGTAGCTTTCAGCTAGTGTTTGAACTGATCTGGTTCAGTTCAAGTCCCCATACTACCCTTTTCCATAAGGACTCCACTAAAGGCTAATGACACTAGTAGAATACTGAAATACATTGAAGACCTTACTATCAAAGGGTCACTTTTTAGGCAAGTTGCCTGTACAAATGGAAGAGAGTGTGCATGCGTGTGTGTTTGCCCACTTCATCTGAAGAAGCATTGAAGTTGAACAAGCAAACAACCCTAGACCGTTATCTGTAGTTAGCAGAATTACTCGTGCATTGCCTGTTAATGGGGATCCTCACTGGCTTATGTTACAGGAGGGATATGAAAACAAACTCTCCATTACCAGAATGCTCTCACATTGCACAATTATTGTATTTACTATAAAAATGCTGGGCAGGAAAATGCAGAGAATGAAATGAATAGCATGAAAGCCTGGGAGAGAAAGAAAGGAGGGGTGATGAGGGTGGGGGGCCTGGGGCTAGAAAAAAGTTGGCAACCATCAAAAGCCTAAAGCACTTTGTGATTGCCCAGGAAAAACAATCCCAAGTACATTAAGAATATTGAGTGGCCTCACTGCAACCTTGCTTCTATAGTGCAGCAGATTGTGAAGGTCTTTGAGTATTTTTTTTTCCTTCTTGACCAGTGATCACAGTGCTGGCTTAGTTTTAACCCTATTGCTTATTCTGTACAAATAACAAAAGGCTCAGTTATTTCAACTGAAAGGAACCTTGTGGCAGAATCAGTCTCATCTTCACCCTCTTAGTGAAAGGGCTCCTGATATGTCTGAACTCAGCATGTCTAACATCTTGGTTTGTGCATGGGAGAAGTAAACTGAAGCCAGCTGAAAGAGAAGTGAGGTCCTAATGTAGGCCCTGCAGAGCACATTCCTGTAAACAGGAGGGATTTGGGAAGACAATGGAAACTCTGTATAAACTTGAAAAACACAAGGGAAAATGGTTCCATTTGAACTCCACTAATTAGAATATGTGATCATTTAGCACGAGTTAGGCAGAAGTTTGACTTTGTACTATCTAGGTAGGAAGTAATAAACAAATTAACAGTTTGTGTTTATAATTGAAGAGCATTACTACCTCCATGAATAAACCCTTTTTTTTTAAATTTATGCCACCTTTAAAAGTTCTCTAGGTTAATGGTAAAATTTTCCAATCAATAAAGGATTTATTTTCTCACACATATATTTCCTATTTTTTTTAATACAAACTTGACTTGATTTAAAAAATCAACATCTCCCTATCCAAAGAAGAAAAAAGCAGTTAATATATGAAACTTTTTATGTATTATTGATTCCTATTTTTCACAAGAATATATACCAGCATTTTCCAGTGTCCTCTTCTGAATTTCTTTTAAAATGTGTTCTTCTCTTTTTAAAATGTTTCACTGATGCTCCTTTAAAAGATAAACATTTTCTTTCCCCAGCACTCCTCCTTCAGCTCTCCTTTCCCTCCTCTCCTCTCCTCCCAAAAGCTCTTCCTTGTAACAAATAAGGATAGCCAAAGAAAGCAAATTCATGCACTGTTTTTTTTTTTCTAAAAAACTGTCTGTTTTCATCTCCATCTTTAGTACCTCACCTCTCTCTTAAAAGGTAAGGAGCATGCTTCATTCTCAGTCTTTTAGAGTTGAGTGTAGTCATTGTATTGACAAGAGTTCTTAAATATTTCAAAGTTGTTTTCCATTTGTAGCTCTTAAAAAGCTTCATCCTATTTCCCATTCTAATTGATGAATCAGACAGAATCGGACAAAATCCCCTATTCTGCTATGATGTCCTCAATGGTAACCAAGAAGTGATTTGTGCCCCTATTTCATTTACGCAGTTAACGTTTATTTGCAAAGGTATAGCAGGGACCAAAGTCAGAACATTTTCCCCAAATGGGATGGGACATCACCATCTCCCATCTCTCATTCAGTACTTCACACTTAAAATGTTTGCTAGAAAGCATTTGCCCAACTAAGTTCATTTTCAGATGCAGTACAAGCTAATGAGTAAGTTCAGATCTCTGGTGCCACTGGATTGGGTCAATTAGGTCACTGTTCAGGGCCCCACTTACTGTTTTCCACATGCTCAGCCTCTCGCAAATCCAGTGTGTGCTTCTTTTTTTTTAAGTTTTTTTTAAATTGTTTTAAATTTTTTGTCTTTATTAATTTGTTTGGTTACTTTTAGTTTACAAGATTCAATTCCATAATTCCTTCAATTCAAATTTTCTTTCCCTCCCTCAGTTCCCCCTCCATGAAGGCATGCAATCCATTATAGGATCTGAAAATAATTTCACATTAGACATTAGTCAGGTTACAAAGGTGGATTGTACTAGATGGCATGAAAAATGGTAAAGAGGAAATAAATCCAAACAGTAAAAAGAAAAAGATCAAGTAGTTGCTTCAATCAGGATTCACACTCAGTTCTTTCTAGTTCTTTCTCTGGATGTAGATATCTCTCTCCATAATGAGTCATTTGGGATTGACATATCACTGCATTGCTGAGAAGAGTCCAGTCTGTCATAGTTGGTCATCACACATATGTCATGTCTGTGATTTTATACAAATTTCTCCTGGTTCTACCCTTCTCACTCAGCATCAGTTTGCATAAGCCTCTCCAGGTAAATATGAAGTCCATCTGCTCCTCGTTTCTTATGGCAGTAATACTATTCCATTACATGCTTATACAACTTGTTCAGCCATTCCCCAATTGATGGGCACCCCTTTAATTTCCAATTCTTTGCAACCACGAAAAGAGCTGCTATATTTTTGTACATATGCGTCTTACTCCCACTTCTATGATCTTTTTGGGATATAGCCCTAGAAGTGGTATTGCTGGGTCAAAGGGTATGAAATTATTTATAGCCCTTTGGGCATAATTCCAGATTGCTCTCCAGAATGGTTGGATCAGTTCACAACTCCACCAGCATTGCATTAGCATTCCAATTTGCCCACAACCTCTCCAGTATTTGTAATTTTCCTGTCTTGTCATCTTAGCCAATCTGACCTGTGAAATGTGCAACCTCAGAGTTGTTTTGATTTGCATTTCTCTAATCAGTAGTGATTTAGGGCATTTCTTCATATGCTTATAGATATCTTTAATTTCTTTCTCTGAAAAATGCCTGTTCATTTCCTTTGACCATTTATCAATTGGGGAATGACTTGTATTCTTATAGATTTGACTCAATTCTCTGTATATTTTAGAAATTAGTCTTTTATCAGAGACATAGGTTGTAAAAATTCTTCCCCAATTTCCCACCTCTCTCTTAATCTTGGGTACATTAGCTTTGTTTGTACAGAAGCTTTTCAATTTAATGTAATCAAAATCATCCATTTTGCATTTTATAATGTTCTCTGTTTCCTGTTGAGTCATAAAGTCTTTCCCTTTCCACAAATATGACAGGTAAACTATTCCTTGCTATCCGAGATTGCTTACACTATCATCCTTTTTGCCTAGATCATGCACCCATTTAGACTTGATTTTGGTATATGGTGTTAGATAATGGTCTATGCCCAGTTTCTGCCATACTATATTCCAGTTTTCCCAGCAGTTTTTGTCAAATAGTGCATTCTTATCTCAAAGACCAGGGTCTTTGGGTTTATCAAACAATAGATTACTATACTCATTGATTGCTGAATCTCGGCGCTCAATCTATCCCATTGATCCACTACTCTATTACTCAGCCTGTTCCAAGTAGTTTTGATGACTGCTGCTTTACAATACAAATTAAAATCTGGTATAGCTAGTCCACCTTCCCTAGCATTTCTTTTCATTAATTCGCTTGATATTCTGGACCATTTGTTATTCCAAATAAATTTTGTTACTATTTTTCTAGCTCTAAAAAGTAGTTTTTTGGTAAATTGATTGGTATGGCACTAAATATATAATTTAGTTGGGTTAAACTGTCATTTTTATTATATTAGTTCTACTCAACCATGAGCAATTGATATTTTTCCAATTAGTCAGATCTGACTTTATTTCTGTGAGAAGTGTTTTGTAGTTGTGATCATATAGGCTTTGGGTTTGTTTTGGCAGGTAGATTCCCAAATATTTTATAATGTCTACAGTAACTTTAAATGTTATTTCTCTTTCTATCTCTTGCTGTTGAATTTCATTAGAGATATAAAGGAATGCCGAGGATTTACGTGGGTTTATTTTATACCCTGCAACTTTGCCAAATTTATTTATTTTCTCAAGTAGTTTTTTACTTGATTCTCTAGGATTCTCTAAGTATATTATCATATTATCTGCAAAGAGTGATATCTTGGTCTCTTCTTTCCCTAATTTCATTCCTTTGATTTCTTTTTCTTCTCTAATTGCTACTGCTAACATTTCTAGTACCAGATTGAATAAGAGGGTAATAGTGGACACCTTTATTTCACTCTTATTGGAAAAGCTTCTAGCTTATCCCCATTGCATGTAATACTTGCTGATGGTTTTAAATAGATGTTACCTATTATTTTAAGGAAGGCTCCATTTATCAGTCTGGGGGCTAATAGCCCCAGGAGAAGCTGTCTCTGCTGGGGGCCCCAAGCCCTTTCTTACCCAGCTTGAATGATTCCTCCCGTCCTGTAGTGAGATGCTGGTGATACGGCTTCGAATCGCCCTTGGTGTAGGTGAGTCTGCTGGCTGGGACTCCTTCTCTCTCTGCTGTTGTCCACCCTCTAGTCCGAGATGCTACAGCCCCCACATGCTCCATGCTCCCCCTCAATAAAATCTTTTTTAAGGATTTTAATTTTACTATATAAACTTTTATATGTAAATAATCCTTCTAATTATAAGGACTTTTTCCTAAGGGAGAAGTAGCCTGACATTGGATGTAAATAAAATGCAAGACCTAAAGTCAAAAAAATCTGGGTTCAGATTCCCCTTAGATGTTAATGAGTTCTGTAATCCTTGTGAAGTCATTGAACAGTTCTCAACCTCAGTTTCCTCATCAGTAAAATGGGGATAATAATACCACCTATGTCACAGGGTTCTTGTGAATATCAAATGAGCTAATCTACTAATGTGCCTTATAAATTACAAGCTCGTTCTATAAGCTGGACCTAGATGAATCATGCTCAGAAACACCATTTTTAGAATTAATTTAAGCTACTTATATTGTTATAATGTGTCTTAGCTTACCAAGTCCTGATATATACACAGTGTTTCTTGTGATAAAGCACTCATATTGTCACCTACAATGTAGCATATTTCATATAATTTATTGCTATAAAAACAGTGTAAATGTATCTACATTCATTCATATAACATTCACATATAGGTATGCAACTATCTTATTACTTATAATCTGTTGTTCCATCAAACTCACCTCTACTTTCCTTTCTTCCCCACACCAACCTCCCCTCCAAAACATTCAGTTCATTTCGCCAAACATTTCATAAGTCCCTACACAGTATATGAAGCATATCTAGAGAAGTATAACGGGAAAAGTTCTAAACTGGGGAACAGGTCTAAGCTCAAATACCAACCATATTACTAACTTTGGCAGCCAAATGACACAGTAGATAGAGTGATGGATTTCAAACTAAAACCTGAATTCAAATCCTTCCTCAGGATGTGATCCTGGGCAGGTCACATTATCTAAACTGCTTAACCTTTTATTCAAATACTCTTGACAATGCAGATGTAAACTGTCCCTTTTTATTTATTCAGTGAGCACTAATTAAATTTCTGCTATGTGCCAGGCACTGTCTTGAACTAAGGATTTATGACAAAAAGGAAAGAGTTCCTTTTGTCAAGAAAGTTACATTACATTGAGGGAAATAAAGTGTTGGTATATAGGTACAAAATATGCCTAAAGCATATAAATATATATATATATATAATGCCTACAATATTCCATTGTTCTATCAAGGTAATATGGTAGAATATTAATTCCATCAGTATAGCATAACTTTTGGGGGGAGGGAGACAGAGAAAAGAGAGAAAGAGGGAGAGAAGAGAGAGAGAGAGAGATGAAAGAGAGAGAGCTAGGGGGGGAAAGGGAGAGAGCAAGGGAAGGAGAGGGAGAGAGGGGGGAGAGGGAGAGAGAAAGAGAGGGAGAGACAGAGAGAGAGAGACAGAAAGACAGAGAGAGAGAGATGAGAGAGCAGTTAGCATGCCATGACCAATTCTGTATGAAACAAAACTGGTTTGCAAAAATCACTACTTCCTCTTCGAAATGCTCACAATCCATCCCTTTTTAAATAACTCCACAGTTTTTCCGAGTTCATACCCGCCTTTAGCATTTACTAACTGTACAATCTTGTGCAAATTACTTTACCAATATAAGAAAGTTCTTCATCTGTGAAATGAAAGGTCCAAACTGGATACCCATATAAAATATATATGATCTGATTATCTGAGTTCTTCCAAATGTTATATTCCAAAATCTAGGGTCAAGTTAGAATGTGTTTTGAAGGGCCCCCTCTTAAAATCAGGAATTGTAAGATGGAATTCCTTTCCCTTCTACCCCATAACCCAAGGCTTTATTCATTTCTACCTTCCCTCCTTCCTTCCTTCCTTTTTTTTTTTTTTTTGAGATTGTGTCTGCCTATCCCACCAATGCAAGTGCAGCAGGCATTCACTGGTTAGTCAGCAAATTGATCAACACAGAAGCTTTAATACATTGGGTTTTTTTTTTCCAGTTTGGGCCTTTTTACCTCCCCTCATACTGTCCGTTAGGTCTCCTAAGGGCTCACCATAACTGTCAAACTTAGTGTGAAAACTTAATCAGCTTTAGGTCTACTGCAGCTCAGAATTCCCACACTGAAACAATTCAGCCTTAACTGCCCCAAACGAGGAAATATAGGCATGCACCACAATGCCTGGCCTCATTCCAACTTATTCAGAATTATGCCCAGAAAAGCACTTATCCTTTTTGCTTCGTCCATCTTCTGAAGATTGGAGACATCAATAAGTTGATTCATAAACCTACCGATTATTGTGCTTTTAATAAAGAGTGTGATCCAGTAGGCTCAGATAGTTGAAATTTCATCACTATTATGGCATTTCTCAGGGCCCAAGTTCTATTCTGCTGCTTAACTAATTCCTCCTATTCAGGTGGTCTCATCATATTGTTCACCCCTTGATCCTTATTCAAAAATTTTTCACCATCTTTCCTAATCACCACCCACCCCTGAAATCACTGCTTCCTCACATAAGCATATTCTCTTAACATTTAAAAGTACTGCACTGTTTCTTTATCTAATGTGTTTCTTTTGGATCATGTGAAAAAGGGTTTACCCATGTTCTAACTCCAGAGGCCAGAAATAAGATTTCTGGGTAAATGCTCAGTAAGGTACATATAGACTTGATTTAACAAAAGAAAAAAAAATAGTGGTTAAAGTTAACAAAAATTAGTTACTTCATGATTAATTTAATCTGCCCCCCCCCCACTAGACATCTTCCATTTACTGTGATATCCACTTATTGGGACATTTGCTTATTGTTTATGATTTTTAAATTATTCTTGTTCGGGAATGGGATGGATTGACTGGACTCTGAGACCTTTCCACATCTAAAATGCCATAATTTTATGGACATTTATTTTTCAACACCATCACCTCCAATTAATAGCTTTCCAACATAAAACTGAAGTCAAATTAATTAGATGCATCAAAAGTTACCATGGCTTTTTGAATTAAGACAAACATTACACATTATGTAACAAATAGATCAATCAAAAAGAATGAAAAAATTCCTACACAATTGTCAGAAAGGTATCAGAAAGACAGTTTCTGCCCAGTTAAATTTCTCTATGCATTTATTAGAACAATTTGGGAAGATGCTGGAGTTACCATGAATTTAGGAAGAAGATAAAATGAAAAGAAAGACATCTCCAATTTTTCCTATTATTCTAATCACTACCCCTAGTTCTGTTGCTATTAATTCTCCTTCAACCTTTTGTAAAAATCTTTCCAAAAACCACAAAGATAATTTTTCCCTGCTTTTCTATTTTTTATTATTATGTCTAAATCATGAATCCATTTGGAGTTTATTTGGCTTCATAAAGTGAGGTTCTGGTCTATAACTAATTTCTATTGGACTGTGCTACAGCTTTCCCTATAGCTACTGTCAAACATTTGTACTCTAGTAGCTGGGATTTTTGTGCTTATCAAACAATAAGTGACTGTGATTGCTTCTGCCTGTTGTGTAACTAATCTTTTCTACTCATCTACCTCTCTATTTTTTATTAGTAATACATTATTTTCATGGATAGAGGAACAGCTTATAAGTGAAAAAGGGAAATAAAGGATAACAGAAGGTAAATGGACAACTTGATTACATAAAAATAAAACACTAATTCCAAACAAAGTCAATGTAGATAAAATTAAAAGCAAAGCAGGTAGCTGGGGAGAAAAATCTTGGCATCGTTATTTTTTGTTCTTTAAAAGGGTCTCATTTCTAAGATATATAAAGAATTGATTCAAATTTATATGAAAAATGGAAATTCCTCAATTGCTAAATGGGCAGCTAAGTGATACAGTGAATAGAGCTCCAAATCTGGACGCAGGAAGACTCTTCTTCCTGAGTTCAAATCTAGCCTCAGTCAATTAATAGCTATGTGACGCTGGGCAAGTCATTTAAACTTGTTTGCCTCCATTTTTCCATCTACAAAATGATCTGGAGAAGAAAAAGGCAAACTACTCCAGTATTTTTGTCAAGAAAACACTAAATGGAGTCATGAAGAGTAAGACACAACTGAAAAATGACTGAACAAATCGATAAATTCTTAAATGATAGAATCAGACAGTTCTCAAAAAAAAATATCCAAGCTATCAATAGCCATATAAAATGCGCCAAATAACAAATATTTATAGAATGAAAATTAAAACAATTCTGACATTCCATTGAATGCCCTTCAAATTGTAAAAATTGACAAAAAATGAAAATGACAAATACTGGAGGGGTTATAAGAAAATAAGCACAATACTAGACAGGTGGTGAAGTTGTAAACTGACCCAACTATTATGGAAATTAATTTGGAACTATGCCCCAAAATTTACGAAACTTTATGTAACTTTGAGATCAAAGACAAAACAAATGGATCCATATGTACAAAGATATTTCTTACAGCTCTTTTCGTAGTAGCAAAGACACAGAAACTAAGGGGCATGTTCATCAATTGGAGAATGGCTGAGCAAATTGAATGTAATTGGATACTAATATGCTGGGGTGGGGGGGGAGTTGAAAGGGAAAATTCCAGATAAGCTTGGAAAAACCTGCATCAACTGATGCAGTGTGAAGTGAGCAGAACCAGGAAACCAATTTGTAAAATGATACTATCATAAAGACAACTCTGAAATACTTAAGAACTCTGATCAATGTAAAAACAACCAAACACAATTCCAGAGTATTAGTGAAGTGTGCTATCTACTTCCAAACAAAGAGGTAGATAGACTCAGGGAGCAGAATAAGACATATTTTTTGAACATGGACAATGTAGGTATTTATTTTGCTTGACTATGTATTTTTGTCAAAAATTTTTCCTTTTTTTTTTTGCTTTTTAGAGGGGGGAAGGCAGGGCAGTTGGGGTTAAGTGACTTGCCCAAGGTCACATGGCTAGTAAGTGTTAAATGTCTGAGACCAGATTTGAAGTCATGTCCTCCTGACTCCAGGGTTGATGCTCTATTCACTGTACCACCTAGCCATCCCCTTTTCTTTTTCCAATAAGAGGAAGAAGTGCAGGAGGAAGAGAACATAGATTTTTTTCATTGAGAAACAATACAAAAACACTTCTGCCAAGAGAGCATTATGAGATAAATAAATTTTAATGCAAGGTGAAAAACATGAAAATGTCACTGCAAAATCTAAAATAAATAAACTGAAAATGAAATAAACATTTCAAAGATTCCCAAACAAAAGGACATCTAGCTGCCAAAGACAATATTAAATTTCTGAAGAAACTGGAAAAATGAACATAAGGGGAAAAGAAGAAAAATTTTACTGACATAAGAAATCAGAATAAAAGTTTGGGGTACACCTGACAGCTTAAAAATACTCAAAAAATGGATTACGTATTGCAGGAGGAATGGACCCAGATTTCTTCTTCCTTAGTTAGGGATCCAGGCTCAAAACAGCAATAATCCAGTCACAGAAACTGAGGTCATCTTCAATCAATCCAAGAAATTATTTTCCATGAAGGACGAGTATGAGAATTGCCCCTCTGCTCAACCAGACTAATAAGCCCAACTAAGAAAACAGTGTAATTGCTGTCATAGGGACCTAAAATGATTAATGAGAAATAAATAATCATTCAAACTGAAGTCAGGTAAAAAATAGATGTCAAGACAAAAACTGAAGATTCCTGGAGAACAAAGACTTTGCAATACATAAATTGAATTATGCAGCTTCTAGTTAGAAAATCTAAAATTAGACACTTGAACAGAAATGGATATATAAATTCAATAAATATGGCCTTAAAATATACAGTTTAAGTGTCTTCTATAGGAATTTTGATATAAATACAACTTTATCAAATCAGAACATTCTTCTTTTGATACACCATGGCAGTTTGTCAGATATTAACTTCGGTTGTTACTTTCATGCATGTCTTTGGGGTCACAATTTGTTCATAAGAAATCCACATGGAGAATACTGCTTTCAAGTGAGGGGAAAAATATACCCCAAAATATGTAATTTAACATGTAGAATGGGGATGAATGTCACACTTTCCCTTAGCTTCATAAAAGGCCAGATGTGTACTACACCCATATTGCATGATTTCATAATGCTTTAGACTCCACCCAACGAGATAACCGACCAACATTTTTTATGATCTTTATCCTTTCCTATGAAGAATTACTATATATGCCTCTGGAGATTTAACTCCCAAGTTAATAGACATATATTATTTAGTCTATCTTTTCCCTAAATGTGGTATCAAAATAGGTTTTATTATTTACACAGGAGAAATTGGCAGTTCTCTTTCCTGACCTAATATGTAAATTCCAAGAGATGAATACTCCTTTTCCCACAACTATATTTTCCATTCAGTTTGATTTTCTAATATAACTTATTCCTAGCAGACCACATCCAAATTGTTATTTGACATAAATGTAGGTTCAGAAAAGTCATGTGGCACTACTTGTACAAAAAAATAAATAAATAAAGGTTTATTAAAAATCTGAAGTAGTCAATGAATTCAGATAACCAGTAGACTTTACCCCCCCCCCCAAAAAGCTACCAAAGGGATGAATTGTTATCAAATATACTTCAAAGACAGAGATAAGGTTAGAGCTAACTCTTGCAAAGTACTGAAAAAACATAAAATAAATGCTCAAGAAGGTTACTAACTAGAGACAGGTTGCCAAAAATATACCTTGTTATAAGAAAGCTAACAAAAATATTTTAATTTTGAAAAAAGTAATTTTTTTCTAATTTGGAAGATTTTCAGGGTACTTGGAAATAACTGAATCCCCCTCAATCACCTCATTGGAAAGAACCAACTCAATTTGAAGAGTTAGTTCTAGTCTTGAAACCAGGCTAGTAGATGACATAGAGGTGCTTTAAAAATCCTGTGTATTCTTCAATATGAATTCTTATTTGTCAGAAATGTATCCGCCAATTAAATATGTAACTCCATAATGCTTATGATTTATTTAACTGGAAGGCGCTTGGGAAATTGTGAAGTTTTTTCAAAGATAATAAGATGTTCCCTGCTGCCGCATATCTAGATGGTTGCAACATGAAGTGATACGAGGAATACCAATCCCAAGAATATCAAAGCATTCCTTAATGTATTGATATTAACAGTATTGCTTGGCTAAGAATACTAGGCTATATTTTTAATGCTACACAAAACAGCCAGAGACATTTTCTATTATAACTACATTTATGTTACAAATAAAATTATTTTAAATCAACAATTGCAATTTCCTGTTAGGATATATGGTTTTGATGTGAAAGATTTATTTTTTTAAAATACTTGGTTTCATCCATATAAAGGAACTTCTGTTGTTGGAATTCCCATCATCAACAGACATCAGCAACAACTTTATCTAGATATCCAGGGTGATCTGGAACAAGCAATAAAATTATTCACATCTGGTCACAGAGATATATGTCAAAATCAAGAAATGAACTAGGGTTCTCTTGATTCCAAGGTCAGTCCTCTACCCACTAGAAACCACTGCATTTCCCAAACGAGTGCTTAGTCATTTAAGTTGGTATTCCATTGTTCATTGAGAGTGTTCTAAACACAGATGTCAAGTTTGTGTCCTTAAATATTTAGATATATAACTTTCCTGCCAGCTAAATATTTCATAGAAATTAAATTATAACCATGTTTAGGTATAAAAAATGATGTCATACATGTCTTGATACTAATTTAAGAATCTTTGACGATGTTTTATTTTAAAAGCTTAACAAAATCTTGCAGTTGAAATATCTGGAAAAGTCAATGATTAAATTGATTTTCAAACATTTTAACTCTCAGATGCAGAGGAAAGGGTCCTGGACTTGTAGTCAGAAGATCAGGCTTGCTATTTATCATCCATGTGGCTTTGATTAAATCATTTACCTTGTATAGGTAAATCAATTTCCTTATCTGTAAAATAAAAATCAAATAGGTAATTTCTAGGGTCCATGACATTCTAAGCATTAATTTGACATTCTGGCTTTGTTTTTGTTATTGTTCATAGTGGGACCTCAAAATTAAATACAAAAGCCAGAGAATTAAATATTCTTAGCACACCACAAAGATTATGATGGCTGGCTCACCATCACTTATGACAAATCAATGTATATCTCTCAGAATATCTAGACATATATACTTACTGAACAAAAGTTCAAAAAGATCTAGGCAGATAATGAGATTTTACAGGACTATTTTCTGAGAGAGCTATCCTCCAGATGTATAAAGATCATAAGTACAAATCAAATAGTTTTAATTTGTGATAGAAAATGAAGATAATTGGCTAAAATGAAATTAAAGGGCATCCTGATGGTATGAGACCTTTTAGTGGTGAATGATGCTAATTAAAATGACTATCCACTCAAGAATTACTGCTAAAATAAAAGTCATTTCTCTAAGGCTTCTGATCAAATAAGGTTGAATATAAAAATAAATCATTCAATGACTAATAGACCAATTCTCTGAACCACATTTGCATTTTGCATAAAGAGAAATGTGAAAAAAATACTCCAAAGAATACTGGTTACTTGAGCAGCAACATAACTCAGCTGTATTGTACTGTTCTTAAACCCAGGGAACTCTATGACCCAATTCTAAGGTCCTCATAAGTCATGTGACTGTGGGCATGTCACTTACCCCCTCAAATCCTCATTTTCCTCCTCTGCAAAATGAAAGTAATAAGACTATTGCCCTAAATATGATTATGAGGATCAGGTGAAATAATGTCTCTATATCACTTTGCAAAATTTAAAATGGGATATGAATACCAGTTATTATTATTATTGCTTCAGGAAACACCAAAGATTAAGATCATTTCTACCTGGTCTCTCCCAAATATTCTCTTAACTGAAAGCAAGGTCTGTTTAACCCTGATGTCTTCAATATATCTAACATTTCAAAATGCAAACCCATATGTTTTACTCTCTATGATAACCTATTTTGCAGCCCTAGTGTTCTTACATCAAAACTTAAAATTCATATAGTCTCTGCCTGATGCACATTGGGTTTTTTTTTTTTGTTTCTTTTTGTTTTTGTTTTTAGAAATGTTAGAAGCCACAGTGGATAAAGGGACAGAATCAAAAAGACCTGGGCAAGTCGTGTAATTTCTCAGTGTTTCATGTTACTCTTTAGCACTCTGATGACTTGCAAATCTGTTTTGGTGAATGAAAGTTTTGACACCTAGAGATGCCTACACCAAAGTGCAAGTCCAGGTCAAAAAAATTAATTGATTTTATCCACAATATAAGACGCCACTTAATTGCTGTTGAAGAAAACAAAGTATTTTTCTAATATATATCTTTTAGTATTCTATAGATTTTTTTTTCTGGAAAGAGGCAGTATATTTTCACTGATAATTGAAAGCAGTAACACCCTCACACTGACGTCAGTTAAGAGAAAAGTTAAATCATTAACAGACGTTAATATCAAATTGGCTACTTTTGGCAGGTGAAGTCAGATATTTTACTTTTAAATGATGGTACTTTTGGCTGTCTCCTTCAATAAACTGATTTCATGAAGAAAAAACTGATAAGGGAGTTTTATATAAAAAGTATTGTATAACTAATACCACATGGCCCTGGTATGAATCCTCTTGTGATTTTTTACATTAGTGGACTCCCCAGAGTTACTTACAACATATCCACTTAGGGGCCATCTACACCATGATCCCATGTTCACTGGATTACTGGAGATGGCAGGAAAATTTACTGAATTAAGTATGCTAAAACTCATTGTTATATTTATTTACCACTGTAGCAATGATGTCAATACAGAGCTAGAGATGAACTTAAAAACTTTTAAATGTGTTTGAAAGTTCCAGTCCTCCAATTTCGTTAGCATTTCTGATTTCACCTTCTGAAAGGAATCTGGAGGGATAAATCAATGCCAGTAAACCTTGCTTACCCTTTTTGCACACCTGCCAATTTACAGTTATAACTGCACATGAGTTCCCAAGATGAAATACAGACATAAATGTCAGAATAATCAACACCAGACAACATATATTCAGAAAACAGATTGAAATTAAGATGCATTTTAGGAATAGCTGTTTAAAGTAGACCAAAATAGATTCTATACAATCCATATACTTGCAATAAAAATGTAAAAAAGATGCCCAGGATCATTGAAAGAGAAAAAGCAAATTTACAGATCCTAAGATACCACAAGCTGACTTACATGTGAATGGGAATCCCTTTCAAAAGTCACTACGTGCAATTCTAGATGACTGAGTCAGCATTTGACTCTCACTGTTAAATAATACATTTATGTATCTAGCCCCCAGTGGCATTTGTTCTGGAAAGGAAAAGTAAAATTTATCCATAAAGTTCCCAATGACTAAAAAAGCAAAAACAGAACATTTGCGGGAATTGCGAGCAGATTGCTAAGTTCAGGGGAAATTCACAAGAGATTTTGTGATCTATTAATCCATTTCTTGATATGTACCACTGGAGGAATTACTTTCTAGTTTTACTGGGCAATAGAAATCCTCTACCCTTTTGAAAAAGAGACTTAGCAAGCCAATGAAATATGCTTTCCTCATTCCTTCCTTCCTTCATTCATCAAAGTTATTTAGCACTTCCTTTCCATATAGCACCGCATTCAGGGCTAAAGGAGATACAAAGTTTAGACAAAATGAAGTTCCTGCCTTGGTAGGATGTACTTCATCTAGTACAATCTACAACATGACATTTGCCCTAACAATTTAAGACAAATATCTTCTTTTTGAATAAATTAGATTTTGTTTTAGCTTTAGAATCCTGGCCTGCATAGATCATTTTAAAATCCACTAAGTATAAAATAATACATGAATATGATGTTAAATTGGCAAAGATTAATCATTATTACTGAGGATTGTCAAATAATCTGTTAGTCATCTACAATTTTCCAGGCACCATACTAGATGCTATGATGTATACGAAAGAGTGTAAAATGTGGTCCTTATTTTAGGAGTAGGGTTTTTTTTGGTGGGGGGAGATGGAGGGTTCCATTATATGAACAGAGCCATGACAGGTTCTTTGAATACTAGTATTCAAAGTCCCATTTAAGATTTACAAATTATACAATTTATCTCTCTAAGATAACTCAGAAACAGATATTGAATGAGTAGCTTTGAGTTATTCGACCTCCCTACCTCTCAGTTTCCTCTTTTGTAAACTGAGAGGTTGAACCAGCTACTTTCTAGATTAGGCATTCTGTTAAGATGCCATCCAGATATTACAGAAATTTTGCAATTTATTTCCTCCTAGCTCTAAAAATTCTTTCCTTCCTTCAAATTCCTAGTTTTAGCTAACTGCTTTTGAAAAACAAAGAACATTTTTTAAAACTGTAGAAAGTGATACATGTGCAATTAATTTCAATCAAAGATATCATCTAACTCAGTCAATTGCTATATGGAGAAAACCAGCCTTGCTGAAATAATAAAGGAATGACCCCCACCACTACCTCCTATACTTTCATATTTTAGCACATTTTTATTTACTTTTATAATCTCCCCAACTGTGCTAGTGTCAAGTAGAGCATGAGGTAATGTTTGCACCTAGTCAACAGTCTTCAGTTCCAGACATCGGTAATATATATTTTTTTAAAATAAAGGCCAAACACCGGTATGGTACACACACCTGGAGCTTAAGCTAAGTCACTATACCACGATGCTAGCAGCCATGCTGTCAATTACCACTTATTCACACAGGCAAGAGTTCTCATGAAAGTGTGAATTTCTGCTGAGATAGAGTACAAAACTGAAAATACTCAGAAGTAAAGTTAAGACCTCTCAATCTTAATTACCAAACTCTCTTCATCCCCTCAAATTTTTTTCTACCCCTTAGGATCCTAATGAAACTCTTCTCTTGAAGGTAACCACTGACCACTTAATCACAAAATTCAGTGTCTTTTTGTCAATGTATTTATCTCCTTGCCTTCTCCTCAGTTTCTAAAACAACTGACTGTGAATTGGATATTCTCTTCTTCCTTGACTTCAGAAGCATCACTGTCATGGATTTCCCTCTAATTCTCTAATCCTTCTTTTCATGTCCCTCTACTTGGCTCCTTATCTTCTTTCTGACCTTTCAGTGTGGCCATTCCCCAAGATTCTGACCTTGGTTTTCTTATTTATCTATATCCCTCTTATTTCATTCATTTCATTCATGACTCTAAGTTCAACTGCCACCTCTTTGAAAATAACATGTTAGATATGTCAATGGACATAGAGACAGAGATCTCCAACCTTGACTTCTCTGCTGAGATCTAGACCTACATCTCCAACTAAAGGATATTTCCATCTAGACATTCACCAAACTCAATACATCTGAAATTGAATTGTCCTTCCGTCCTTCACTATTTAAGACTATAGTATTACCATTCACTTATTCTCTCATATTCTTTATCTTAGGGTTATTCTTCTTTCTCTCTCTTCTTATACATAAAATTAATCACCAGATCCAACTGATTCCATCTCTATAACATCTTTTCAATGTTTTGAATCCTCTCTCTTCCCACTACCACCTTTCTAATGCAAGTTGTCACTACTTGGAACATGGAAAGAGCCTCTACTGTCTTCCAAACTCTTTCAGCCCATTCCTCTGATTGGTCAGTTTCTCTTACAACCTCCATTTAAAGGAAGAGATCAGGCCAGCCTTATTCATTCTTGTGTTTCTCTCCAGGCTCCACTCCTGACTCTCCCTACTTCTTTCTCAGCATTCCCCATCCCTCCTCTAGCTATCTACAGATGAAAATCTGAGGCTCCCAGAAGTTGTGTCACCTATGGTTACAAAACTAGTTTAATTGTGAAGCAGAATTTGAAGGGGTTTTTCTCCCTCCAACTGCAACACATCTTCCACTAGACTAGAGTTCATCTCAAAGTTGTTAATCCTCTAAGGACTCACAGTCAGAGAACTGTGTTAATAAATTTAGAATTTATGTTAAAATTCATGTAACAAATTTAAATGTTTTAACAAGACTCCTTAACTGAAGTTAATTGATACACTTACTAGCTGCATAATCCCAGGCAAGTAAAAATATCTTATCACCTCAGTTTTCTCATCTGTAAAATGGAGATAATTATAGCTCCCACCTCTCAGAGTTATGAGGATTAAATAAGCTTACATATATAAAACATTTTGTAAACTTTAACAAACTATATAAACATTAACTATTATTATTATTATTTGTTACTCATTAAATGTGGCATATATTTTTCCTTTCCATATTTTTTCTTTCCACAGATAAGACATCAATGAAATAAAAATGTTATGATGGTTTTCTATTTACCTCTGATCATTTATCAATGAGTAAAATTATACATCTTTTCAAAAGAGATGCTAATCAAATATTCATGAGCTCCTATCAGTTCCTTACACCAAAAAAAAATGCATTTTAGTACATTTAAAAATATATTTTCTTTAATTAGATCCTACTCTAATACCTCATCATGGTATAAAGATGACCCTAGGTTCTTTTTTTTTTCTTTTTGGAGGGCAATTGGGGTTAAGTGACTTGCCCAAGGTCACACAGCTAGTTTTTGTGTTAAGGGTCTGAGGCCCAACTTGAGCTCAGGTCCTCCTGACTTCAGGGCCAGTGGTCTATTCACTGTGCCACCTAGCTGCACCGATCCAATGTTCTTAAAATGTATACCAATGGAATAGAAACTCTGCTGTTTTCTACCAAACAGGAAAGCTTCCAAACATGTGCATAGTATTACCAAGTATGCCTGTTATTCAAGGACTTCTTTTTTTTTTTTGCTTTTTTTTTTGGAGGGCAATTGGGGTTAAGTAACTTGCCCAAGGTCACATGGCTAGGTTTTTGTTTTTGTGTGTGCGTTAAGTGTCTGAGGCCGGATCTGAACTCAGGTCCTTCTGACTCCAGGGCCGATGTTCTACTCACTGCGCCACCTAGACACCCCAGGGACTTATTTTCTATATAGGTCCAGGGAAGTTGGATCCCAGGTTGACTGCAGGCTGATGAATTTCCCAGGTGAAAGTAACTCTTGAACACTATCTAACTAACATAATCTGCATCTGTAGAAATAATATCCAAGCTAAAAGTGGCTAAAAATTGGTTGAAGAAATATTCATTCCACTAATTTCTCAAATTTGGTGAAATGAAAGAAGGAAAGAAGGAAGGAGGGAGAATTCTTATGGGCAAATTTAGCTACAAATCATTTTTTAGAGCTTTTAATTTGATATGATGTTGAGTATCCTAGTTTTAAATGCTTTAAACATACAGCTAAATGATCCTTGAAAGCTGTTCGATATTTCAAGGCTAATAAGGCAAAAGAATGTTGACCACAAGTCTACTAATGTCTTGTGCAGTTTTAAGGAATTTCCTTTTGATAGAATAGGAGCCAAGGAAGCATTCTACAAGGAAAACTGTTGGATCAGGAAAAATCTGACAGCATTCAATCAACAAATGGCAACTCAAGACTGTTTTTTTCTTTCCATGAAAAAAGTGACTGAAGGAAGCAGAGGGATCCCATAAGGCATCTTACCTTCTCATACTCATCTTCCATCCACAAAATGAACAAGTCATATGGGACTATATTTCACTTGTCAACACCTCTGGAAAACACATCTTTCATAGTTAAGTATATATGTGTATGAGTGTGTAGATGTATGTGAATGTGCATAAAATACAACATGGTGTCATTGAAAAAAGTCCTGGATTTAGAGTCAAAGGACCTGGATTTGAATGTCAGCTCTCCTATTTATTACCTGTGAGACCTAAGCCAAGTCACTTAACTCTTTGGATCTCCGTTTCTTCATCTATAAAATGAGGTGTTTGGAGTAGATGATCTCTAAGAGTCTCTCCTTTGGCAGGTGAAATGAAAATCAAATTTTAAGAATAGAATCAAAGGATTGAGAGCTCCAGGGAACCTTAGAAACTCTCTTCCCCATGAGTTTTACAGAGGAGAAACCCGAGACCCAAAGAGTTAAAGGATTTACCAAAGAAGAGGCAGTTTGGCCAGGTGTAAATTGAATAGAGCTTGTGATGTGGAAAGAGCGGCAAACCTAATGGTTAGAGCTGCTCTTGGAATCTGAAAGATGCAGGTTCCAGACTGGCCTCAGACACACCCTAGCTATGTGACCCTGGACAATTCATCTAAACTTTCTCGGTGCCCCAGGCAGCTCTCTCAGAGTCGAAGTTGAAGAGCAGTAGTTGATCAACATAGGCAGAGGGAAGAACTCATTGCCAATCCCCCTCACCAATGAAATCAAGGTCTGGTCCAAAGGGATAACACAAGCAACAAGGGGCAGAACAAAGTTTTAAATCCAGGTGATCTGACTACAACATCAGTGCTGACTACTGCACCATCCTAATCCAAAACTTTTTTTTAGGAATACATCTAGTTACATGTGTAAGTGAAGCCTGTCAAAGATGCAATATATCAACATCTTCTCACTAACCCATTTAAAAACTGCTGGATTTATATTTGAAAAGGGCATGGTACCAGATACAAAATCCTTAAAGTCACTCTGATGGAAACATCCCAGTAAGCATCACTTCCCTATGATATACTATAACAAACTTTTACATGACAACAGCTTGACAAATATATATTGCCTAGGCAAGAATTCAGTAAAAATGAAGGACATAAAATATAAAGGTCTTTACTTAGTACATGATTTAAAAAAAAAAGATCCATTTCTGAAGGACCCTTACATAGTACTAGTTACAGTTTAACTTAGGAGGGTACCCATTTTGACTACCTTATGAATGCTTTAGAAAGATCAACTGAACATCTTCCTCCCCTCCCCCCCCATGTCTGTCTCTGTCTCTGTCTCTGTCTCTGTCTCTGTCTCTCTCTCTCTCTCTCTCTCTCTCTCTCTCTCTCTCACACACACACACACACACACACACACACACACACACACACACACACATTTATTTGTTCCCCCCAAGACTTTAATTTCATCACATAAGCAAGGGCACTACCCATGCCTTTAATATATATGAATAAATCTATGGATAAACCCAGTGCATCCCTGGGTTTATAGCACATTCAAAACCAGAAAGCATATCACAAGAAAGAAAAATTCTGCAAAAAAACCACAGAGGCTGCCACGTATAATGATTTTTCATTTTGAACCAATGTTCAGCTACCCTGATGACTGTATTACATACTGTTCTGAATTATTTGCTTTATCATCTCCCACAGTGCACACATGCCATTATATTCAATTGTGGCTTTAGTTAAGCAAACTGAACTGGATTCCTGACTGTGGTTAATCAAAAGTTATGTAAATGATTTGCATCTAGCCCAACTAATGGTTTTCTTTATTTTAGGTGGCATCCTTTGACATGCCCCTGCCAAAATAAGGCTTAGCTTTTAAATGGATTTAATTGTTACAGAGAAATTGATTTCTAATTTTAAATTTGTTATGTCATATGGACCAATATGACTAGAGAGCTCTCTTCTTAAAAATTCTATTCATTTCTGCATTTTTTTTTTGCCTTTTGGAGGGCAATTGGGGTTAAGTAACTTGCCCAAGGTCACACGGCTAGGTTTTTGTTTGTGTGTGCCTTAAGTGTCTGAGGCCGGATCTGAACTCAGGTCCTTCTGAATCCAGGGCCAGTGTTCTACTTACTGCACCACCTAGCTGCCCCCAATTTCTACATTCTTATTAGAAAAAAAAACAAACATTCTTCTAAAAGTCATCTAGTAACCATAACTTTAAAACTATTATGTTAAAAATTATGTGACCAAGCTTATCAACCAGAGAAGAAATGATCCCATCATGGTAGAGGTGAGGGACTATAGGTGTGGAACATTGCATATGCTATTAGTCATTCAATGTGTTCATTCATTTTATTGAAATGGGTTTATTTTTTTCCTTTTGTTTTTGTGAAAACGTATGGCTCCTTGGGTAGGGGAACTGAAGAGAGGAGTTTTCAGAAATGATGATAATATAAAACAAAATATCAATAAAATTAAAAAATAAAAATTACTATAAGAGTAACTTTGTCTCCATGAGATAATTATATTCATCTAATTCAGCATCCTTCCTCAGGTAGTCAGTCAATAAGCATTTATTGAATGCCTACTCTATGCCAAGTATACTACTCAAACATTTCTTCTAATCTCAAGTAGTAAAGAATGAATAGCATTTAATATTCAATGTGCTTTTAAACTTTCACAGATCATCAGTTCTTACTTGGAATGAACACTGGGATGGTAAAATGTTAATATAAAAATAACAGTATTAATCTTTGTTGTTGTTGTTGAATTATTTTAGTCATATCCAGCTGATTCTCTGTTACCCCATATGGGTTTTTCTTGGTAATGGTACCAGAGTGGTTTGCTATTTCATTCTCCAGCTCATTTTACAGATGAGGAACTGGAGTAAGCAGTGTGAAGTGACCTGCCCAGGGTCAAACAGCTAGTAAGTATCTGAGGTCAGACTTAAATTCAGGTCCTCCTGACTCCAGGGCCAGTACTCTATCCACTGCACTGCCTAGCTGTCTGTCTTTAAATCCCCTACAAAGGATGTGAATTTATTGAGTATAATTCCTCATGGACACTAATGGATGCAGTTTCTAAATTCAGCTATAGAGACAGAGCAGGTCTCCAGTATCTCAGTATCCCCCTCTACTAGATAAAACAGAATAATATTCTCTCCACTGAAGGGAAAATAAAACAGGAATATAGTAATATCTCCCCCACTGAAGAAATAAAAAAATGCATAATCTATTGAAACCCTACTTCCTATTTCCTAAATAGCTGCCTTCCTTCCTAAAATATTGAGGAGAGGGGCGGCTAGGTGTCACAGTGAGTAAGAGTGATGGCCCCAGAGTTGGGATGATTCGGGGTTGGATCCTGGGATCGGATCCGGCCTCAGAAAATGAGCCTCCACACATAAATAATGACTGGCCATGTAACCTTGAGCAAGTTACTTAACCCCAATTGCTTAAAAAAAAAAAAAAACTAAAAAAAATATTAAGGAGAGCTTTAATTTCAACTGGCAATTGAATGAATAATATTATATTTCTGTTCTATGTCAAGCCAGTATACTATAGTGCTAAGGGCTGATGACATGAATTAGTATATCCATCTCTGCCATGTACTAACTTTATACCCATAAGCAAGACACTTAATGGCTACTGGGTCTGTTTCTTCTATTTTTAGGGATAGATACTATACCTGTGATTTATTTATACAGTACTTATTCTTGGTGAAGAAACTCCCTCTCTAAATCTATTCAGGTTGGCACCTCTTTAACTTGCATATTTATAAAGCTACTCAGAGCACTTAAAAGTTAAGAGACTTCCCCAAGGTCACACAGCCAGTATGTGCCAAAGGGCTTTCACTCATCAAGGTTAATTCTCTATCCATTGTTCCACACCACCTTCATCTTTAAGATAGGAATAATAATAGAATGAGTCATAGAATGTCAAAGTTGGAAGAGAATTCAGAGGCTCTCTGGTCCAATCCATTCCTGAAAAAGAATTTCCTTTACAACATACTTAATAAATGATGTTCCAGTCTTTGCTTGAAAACCTACAGCAATAGGGAACACAATTATACGTTCTTTTTCCTGTCCAGAGATTGCTCTCTATATATATTTGTTTGAATGTTGTCTCTCCTGTTAGTTGAAAGCTCTTTGAGGGCAAGAACTGGCTCTTGCCACTTTTTTTCTCTTCAGATCTTGGTATGGAGCCTGGCACACTTAGTAAGAGATTAATAAATGTTTATTGGTTGATTGATTGATCTTGAGACATCCAATTCCACTTGGGATCAATTTTGGTTGCTAGGAAGTTTTTACCAGTCAATATTCATTAATTTTTTGTTACATGTGAGGCACTATGCTAATTTCTGAGGATAAGCCCCCCCCCAAAGAAGGGGAGGGGGTCAAAAGACAGTCACAAGTCTCAAGGAGCACACAGTTCAATTGGAAAAAGAACATACAAACAGCCATGTACAAACAAGGATAAATAAGAGACAATCAACAGGGGGATAAATCTTACTTCAGGGCTAAATCTGCCTCTGCAATTCCCACCTCTTGCTCCTGATGCTAACATATGGGGCCAGAGAGAACAAGTTCAATTCCTCTTTCAGAGACTAGTCTTCAAAGGCTTCACTATAACTAATTCAACTTGCCCTAAATCTTCTCCATGTGAATATCTCCATTTTATTCAATTTTTCAAATTTTTCAATTCCTTTTAAAATAGGACAAATTTGAGGCCCTTCACTATCCTAGTTGCCTTCCTAAGAATCATCTTCAATTTATCAATATCCTTCCTAAAATTTAGTGTTTGGAACTGAACACAATACTTCTAATGTGGCCTGACTGGGAATCTGGAAGGAATACTGCCTCCTTATTCCTAGAAGTGTGTCTAAATGCAACTGAAAATGGCATTAGTTTTATTAGCTGCCACATCATACAAACACTCAGCTCTTATTGGATTTTCAGTCCACTAAAATCCCCACATGTCTATCAAGGAAACTGCTACATAGCCATGCCTTCACAGTCTTGTACTCTTGCCCTTGTTACTTTGATGCTGAGTCTAATCCATGTACTGAGAACCTGAATTTAAGTCATAGAAATGTTATTTGTTCCCTGTGTGATACTGGCCAATCAAAGACTTTACTGGGCCTGATCTTCAGCTGTGAAAGAGCACAGTGTCCAGAGTCAGAGGACCAGGCTTCAAAGTCTGCCTCTGACCCTAACTACCTATGAGGTCTTCAATGGGTCATTTAATTGTTCTAATTCTCACTTTCTTCATCTTTAAAATGAATAAATTGCATTCAAAAAGTCTGGCATGCCTCCTGAATGTAAATCTGTGATTCTATGATCATATTACTAGGCAGCCTGAGATCTCTGCCAATTCCAAACCCATGATCCCATGAACTCAGAAATCAGACTAGTGTCAACCTCCTTCCCTAGCTTGCCCTTTGTGAGCCTTATGGAACGATATCCAAATGAATATCCAATTGAATCACTATTCACTTTCTGAAACAATTGTGTTACTCTGGGAGGGAGGTTTGGTGGCACTGCTCTTCTTGATCTGTCAGGACTTTAATTTCTGGTTGCCTTCTTGAAAGTCTGAACTTCACATTCTCAGAGAGGCCTTGTAAGACCAAGAATATAGGGCATTATTTCATATTGCTAGGGGTACATGGATAATTAATAAAATAAAGTAGAGTTACTTAAGTCTCATGTTGCTCTTGTTTTCTCTGGCAAGGAGAGTATTTGCATGGGAAAGTATAGAACAAAAGATGACCAACAGGGAGATTATAAGCAAGATAACTAATGAGATTATGAAAGATCACCCATTCATCCTTTAAGAATTCAAGTCACTGGGGGTGGCCAGGTGGCACAGTGAACAGAGCACCAGCCCTGGAGTCAGGAGGACCTGAGTTCAAATTCGGCCTCAGACCATGTGACCTTGGGCAAGTCACTTAACCCCAATTGCCCCGCATTCCCTCCTCCAAAAAGCAAAAAAAGAAATTCAAGTCACTGTGTCTAGATGAAGTAACATCCTCAGGTACTGAAAAAAATGGGCAAATTCTGTTGTCGAGCCTTCTAGCAAGAGCTGAAAGACCCATGAAGAACAGAAAAGGGACCACAAGGTTGGAGTAAGGCCAATGTCCTGGTTTTCATAAAAGGGAAGAGAATAGAACCTGAAAACTATCAACTAGTGAACTTGATTTCAGTTTATGGGAAAATTTTTAAAGGATCAGTAAAGAGACACTTGGCTGACATAAGGCAGTAGGAATAGTAGAAGTATTTATTAATAGTGGGGGGTGGTAGTAGGAGAGGAGGAAGAGGAGAGCCACCAATAAAAGAAGGTAATACTTCATCAATGATAATTTAATTTGTCAATAATAATAGTAAAGTAATACTTTGTTTCAAAACCAACTCAGCAGTTCAAGAAGCAATTGCTGCTCTGGAAGTGAAGGGGAGACGGTAGCTCTGCATGCATGAATTTGTGTGAGACAGAAGTATATGTCCACCAGATATGTTTTGATTACTGGCAAGGCCCCAGCTCTAGTGGTTTACCTTTCTCCAACTTTGGAGTCAACAGCTGGCATCCCTCTCTAACTGTCCTGTATTGTCCTGCATTGCATCATTGTTCTGCTTGGATCTCCAAATGCTGAGGTTCATCAGGTTACATGTTATCAATTGTTTACTCTTAGTCAGGTGGACACTTCAATTCACCCAGATGCATGGAAATCAAATAGGTTTCTCCTCCATATCATTCTTGGTGCTCAGTTGTTTCTTTGGTCTCCAGTTAGTATTATGAGAGAAGTGAACTAGGGGCTGTTATCTCAGTGCATGGAATCCAAAATGCCAACCACCAGATTCCCTGACAACTTCAGAAATAGATAAGTTAAAGATCAGTCCAACTATCATGCTAGAAAATGAAATTATTTGGTTAGATAATGTCGTAGTTGCAGTAGCAGTAGCCATAGTAGTAGTAATAATAGTACTAGCTGGCATTTATATAGTGTTTTAAAGAGTGCAAAGTTTTTCACATGCTATCTCATTTGATTAACCTCAAACCCTTTGATGTAAGTGTTATTATTAGCCCTATTTTGCAGTTAAGGAAAGGAAAGTAGTGATTAGAAATCATGAAGAAGGAATCATTCCAGAGAAACATAATTTCCCATATTAAATGGGATTACTAATAACTTAGTCAATGCTATGATTGCACAGTTTAGCTTAATTGTGGCAAAATTTTTGATGGCATTTCTTTTTTTTAATGTATTTTTCCAAATATGTATTAAAACAATTTTAGCATTTTTTTAAAGTTTTAATTTCCAAATGATATCCCTCCATTCCCTCTCCAAGATAATAAGCAATTGATAAAGGTTATATATGGGCAAACATGTAAAATATTTCCATATTAGTCATTTTGTAAAAGACTAAAACAAAGAAAGAAAAAATAGTATGCTTCAGTCTGTATTCAGATAATATCAGCTCTTTCTCTGGAAGTGGATGACATGTTTCATCATGAATTCTTTGGGATTGTCTTAGATCATTATATTGTTGAGAATAACTAAGTTATTTTACAATTCATTGTACAATAGCGCTATTAGTGTGTGCAAAGTTCTTCTGGTTCTACTCAATTCACTTTACATCATTTCATGTAAGTTCAGATTTTTATGAAATAATCCTGTTTGTCATTTCTTATAGTGCAATAATATTCCATCAAAAGCATATACTACAACTTGTTCAACCATTCCCCAATTGATGGGAATCCCCTCAATTTCCAGTTCTTAGACACAACAAAAAGAGCTGTTAAAATATTTTTGTACAAGTAGGTCCTTTTCCCCTTTGTATGTCTTTGGGACCAAGCTGTGATATTCTGGATCAAAAGATATGCATAATTTTATAGCCCTTTGAGTATAGTTCCAAATTGCTCTCCAGAATGGTGGGATCTGATAACATTTCTTACACTATTCTTATGAAGGAGATGGAGAAATATGAATTAGATGACAATGCAAGTTAGTAGATTCAGAACTGGCTGGGTGGTCATACTCAAGGAACAGTTGTGAATAGTTCCATTTCAATATGGAAGTCTCTGCTAGCATACCCCAGGGGTTTGAGCTTGGCCCCCCGTGCTATCAAAGACTTGAATAAAAGGATAGACAGAATATTCATCAAATTTTCAAATAACATTAAGTTCAGAAGGATACTAACACACCAGAGAGCAAAGTCAGAACTCAAAAAAATCTCAACAGACTAGTTTCTGCCATTTCTTGATTATTTCCTATTCTATATATAGTTTGTATAGCTATTTGCATATTATCTCCCTCATCAGACTGTGAGTTCCTCAAGAACAGGGATGCTTTTATTTTTTTTTTTTGAACCCCTAGTGCTTAGCACAGAGTCTGGAACACAATAGGTTTTCAATAAATGTTTACTGAATCTAAGACAATGAAATTCAATAGGAATAAAGGTTTATACTTGAAAACAAAAAAATCAATTTCAAGGTAGGAAAGACATGATTAGACAGCAGTGAAAGATGTCTGGAGGTTTTAGCAGACTTTAAGTTCAACAAGATCCAGCAATAAATAATACCCAACAGATCTAGTTTAATTTGGAGTTACATTGAGAAGTATAAATTTCAGAAATAGGGATATCATAGTCTGACTGTACTATGTTCTTACCAGAGCTTGTATGGCATACTGTGTTCAGTTCTGAATGCCATAACCAAAGAAGGACAAAGATAAACTAGACAGTGTCTAGAGGAGGGCAACCAGGATGGTGAGGGACCTTGAGTCCAATTCATTTGGTGATTGGTTGAAGAAGTTGGGCATGATTCGCTTGAAGAAGAGAGGACACAGGGGTAACATGATCATTGTCTTCAACCCTGAACTTCAGAGAAAATCCAAACAGAAAATACAAGCAGAGAAATAAAGACCAACTGACAAGCCTTCTAACTGTCTGAGAAATTAGCACAGATCAACAGATTCAAATGTCTGACCAAGGCAATACATACAAAGTTACCAGAGAGAGAATAACCAGCATCTGGATTTTTCAAGGCTGGGGGTCTCCTTAATGGTTACCCAGAGTCTCACCTGGTCAAATCACAAGAACACTCTTCCAACGAGTGAACCCCAAAGCAAAATGCTAACCTCAGATTATATATTCCCTTTTCAGGATGAGACCTCATAACCCACTGCCTAATTACAAGTTAACAAAAGGTACAGGCCTTCTTGAAAAATAAGGCTCCCCTAATCAAGCTTCCCTTAATGGGCTCCATGTGAGGTCAATTAATGGGTAGGAAGATCTTATATCCCATTAACATTACAGCATTGGACTTGTGTTTTGCTCTGAGAAGACAGAACCACAAACAATAGGTAGAAGCTGTAATGGGGCAAATTTTGACTTTATGCTGGGGGGAAAAAACAAAACTTTCTCAAGAGATACTGGATTCCCCTTCTTTGGAAGTTTCTAAGCAAAGGCTAAATGATGACTCAGATATTTTACAGTGGAAATGCCCTTTTGTATGAGTTGGACTAGATGGTAACAAATATCCTTTTAAACTCTGTGATTCTGAGATTCACATACCTCATCCTAACTTCAAAAATGGTTCTTTGTATATATGTCTCATCCTGCTAGATATCAATGTCCATGAGGGCAATGGTCATGCAATTTTTCCCATCTTTGGATCCCCAGTGCTCAGCAAAATGTTTTGTAAATATCAGGCAAATAATAAAGGGAGAGGAAGCATGGTATTATAGGCAGAATGTTGGATCTAGAGTATAAGGACCAGGGTTTGAATACCCCTCCTCTGACATTTATTATATACATGGTCTTGCAAAAGTAATTTCATCTTCCTAGGCATTTGTTCCTTCAGTTGTGGAATAAAATAGCTGGAATAGATAATAAAATAACTTCCAGCTCTAAATTCATGATGCTGTAAGCAAATTTCAGAATGTGTTGAATAATTCTCAAAACATATTACCTCATTCTTATAATTTAAAAAAGAAATCCACATATATTTTCCATGAAGAATTACGAACCACTTAACTAAATGCATGTGTACACATATATACATGTATAAACACATTGTATGTATGTGTATATATATATGTATATATATATATACATATATATATACATATATATATATGTGTGTGTGTGTATAATTAACTGATGCAAGATGCAAGGATCTTTTCTATAATGAGATCAGGAGGGATGGCAAGAGGCAATCTTGTCAAATATACCCCAGGATCACAGCATACTTTCTACATAACAGGAGTTAGGAGATCAGGACTAGACCTGTGATTTTATTCATATGAGAACTTCCAGATGAGGAAATATCATCTACAGATGCAGGTCAACATCATTTCCACAAGGCAGCACTTCTTAAACTGTGGGTCATGACCCTATATGGGATTGCAGAAAAAAATTAGCAACAGTATAAGGTTTCTGAGCATGCAATGGCCAAAAATTAATTAAAAATCAAACACATAATGAATCTAAAGTGTTTCAGGCAGACCTGGCCCATGTTGCATCTATGACTTCACTATAACTTTGGTTCTGAACACAAAGCAAGTGCACTTTTCATGGTTCATAATCCCAGACCACACAACACCAACAAACTGCCAAACACAAAAGGGGTCATGAGTAGAAAAAAATTTAAGAAGCCCTGCCCCAGAGCCCTAAGAAGTTATTTGCCCAAAGCCATGCACCCAGTATGAGTCAGAACTAGACCTTGAACCCAGATTCTGCTGGCTTAAAGGCCAGGCTCTTTTCATTGAAAATATTTTATAATAACAATATTTAGAAAATGTCAGTAACTAAATCCCATTGGATGGGATACCCTAACAGCCCTACCTTATGCTATATTCCTTTTGACAGTGAAAAGTATTAATTACCTCTGACAGATTCCTTTACATAATGATAAAGCACACATATCTCTTACTCAGAGAAGTTATTCATAAAGTTAGTAAAATAAATTAATCAGATAAATATTAATTATCCATTTATTATTATAATAATTATATTTAAGAGTTTAGTAATTGTATGAAGTAACTATTAAGTAACTTTTAATGCTAATGTATTACAGGACAGCTAGGTGGTTCAAGCAGATAGAGAGGCAGGAAGATCCAAGTGAAATCCAGCCTTAGACATTTACTAGTTGTGTGATCCTGAGCCACTTAAACTTGTTTACTCATTTTCCTCATCTTTAAAATGAACTGGAAAAGGAAATTACAAACCACTCCTGGGTCTTTGCCAATAAAACCACAAATGGGGTCACAAAGAGTTGGACATGACTGAACAACAGCAAAAAATTACAGTCAAATAATTGTATTAGTAGTAGAAAAATATTTCATTGGATATGTGTAGAAATCCAATAATGTGACTAATTAAAACTGACATAATACTTCTAGTTAATTTCTTCTCTTCTAGTCATATGCATCATCCCTAGATGAAATATATATTACAATCTGATTTATAAATGCAAAAAATATCTTTCCATAGCACTACAGTAAAGTTCTCCAATGTTTCATCATGTTATGGAGATTCTAGATTCTCAAGATCTATGCATATCCCACCTGACAGAAAGGTCCCATGCCAGTAATAGGCTCAATATTTTTACCCTAATATGTGCTTAACAAACATTTATTTAAGGAATGCATTAATAGTATACAAATTCATATAATTATGGTAGATCCATTTTTGGCGTTATCACACATGAATAAAAAGGTAACATATTACCAGAAAATTTTATGATGTTGTATATAACATCTGTAACTAGCTCTGTAAACGTACATTTTTTAGGGGAAAAAAAAAACTTCCTAGTTTAGGAAAAGAGAGATATCTTTTCCAGGGATTTCAATCAAAATATCTGTAATAGTATCCATTTATTGTCAGTGATTTTGTAAAATGAGGTTAGATTAAAATCAAGGGTTCTTAAATTGAGGTTCATGGACTTTTTTAAATGTTTCAATAATTATATCACCATGAAATTGGTTTACTTTGTAATCCCATGTGTTTTGTTCTATACATTTTAAAACATTATATTGAAAAGGGGTCCGTAGGCTTCAGGAACCTGGAATGCCTTCCCTCCACATCCTTTCCTCCTGGCCTCTCTGGATTACTTCAAATCCTAGCTAAAATTTTACCTTCTACAAAGAAGCCCAACTCAATTCTAGTGCTTTCTGTCTACTATTTCCAATTTATCTTGTATACAGATCGTTTGTTCTCTAGAGATGTTTCATCGTTATGAAAGTTAACTATAGGCTAGTTTTTTCTTTGCAAACCAAATTCCAGTAAAAGAGTTGCTGCCTGTCTTCAATCATTGTGTGAATTTCAGAATTCCTTCCATGCTCCATAGTCAGAGTGGCAAGGCAGCTCAGACAGCATTTCATTGAGCTGATTATCACAACAGTAGGAAAAGTCCCTTAATGGAACTGTTTAAATAGGCTTCTTATCTACTAATCTAGAAGGCACTTTGCCAAAAGGTAGTTAATTACACTTACATGTGCCACCCAGGTCAAAGAGAATCCAACTTTCTGGTCTCCTGACCCAGCCATATTGATGACATTATGAAATATTTTCAAAGAATGCTAATACTTTGGTACCAACCTACAGTTATTTATCTAGGACTCTTGGCAATCACCCTATATACTTCAAATATGATGTCACCATTCAACCCATGAAATATCTCCAAGCTGTCTAAGGTTGTCTTCAAAACCAACAAAGAAAAACGTTAAAAATATTTTCTTAAGGAAAAGAAATGAAAACTGTTTTGAAAGTTTTAAATATATTACCATCTTGGGATCCTAAAAAAATTCATAATCTGAAAAAATCACAGGAGAAATTGGAAGTTATATGACTTACTCTAGGGAGTACCACAAATCAAAAAGTAACCAGAAATAGAATGCAGAATTTCTGAACTTCTGACCCCGAGACCCAGGATCTCAAATTCTTTCTTTAAGTATCTCAATTACACCCATTAATGATACAGATAAAGTTCTGTAAAAAGAACTTTTTGATAGTTCTAATGCCAGCTTTATTCTCTTATATTGGATTTATAAAGCAGAGCATAGTATGGAGAAAGGAAAGCACTCAGAAGCTTAACTCTATCTGGCTGTCAGGCTAGGATTTATTTCCATGAAGATCATTTTGATCTTCGGCAAAAGATCAAGATGAAAAGTATAAAATGGCCTCAAAGAAAAATGCTCAGAAAGGATTTCTAAGTTCCAAAGTCCAGTAAACGCAGAGGCAAATTCTTTGAGTTAATATTACGTTGCCCTTCCATTCCTATTTATTCCTCCATTTACCACATATACAATAAGCCAGAATTAAATACCTACTGTAGACAAGACATTATGCTAGGCACTGGAAAAGATAAAAGATTTAGCTATGACATTATCCCAACTCTCAAGGTACTAGATAGTCTGGAAGGGAGATAAGACACTAATGTGTTTCCAGACAAATCCAAAGCTACATATTAAGACTGAGTAGATCCAACTCTCTACTTTGTAACATATCTAGAGAAACACAAAACATCCCATAATTAATATGGCCAACCTTGCTCTACGCCTGTCTAGAAAATAATACTACAGATTAATGTTATGGTCCTCAGTGGTCCCCAGAATCAACTTAAACACTTCAATTCAATTCTCACAGCACATAATCAATGTCAACCTAGTTTAGTGGAAAGTTCAACTGTAGAATCACATAGAGTTGGACTCAAGTTCTATTTCTGACATCTACTAGTTATGTGATCATGGAGAGGTCACTTGGCCTCTCTGTGCAGCAGAAAACTCTAAAATGTTTAAGTTATATCTAACTCACCAATGGAGTGAATTTTCAGACCCCAGTGAACCCTCCCCCAAAAAGTACATATTCTGGGCTAGACAATGTAGAAATAAAGATGAGGGCACATCTAGATGGTTCAGTGAATAGAACACCATCCCTGGAGTCTGGAGGACCTGAGTTCAAATCCGGCCTCAGACACTTAACACTTACTAGCCATGTGACTTTGGGCAAGTCACTTAACCCCAATTGCCCTGCCTTTCCCCCTCCAAAAATAAAAAAAGAAAAAAGAAAGATGAAAATTACATAGCTCCTGGAATTTAGCATCTAATAGGGTTATGGGATAAGTACACAAATAATTATAATAAAAGTTAGAATATGATAAATCAATACTGGAAGTTCAACAGAGATTTGGTCCTTTCTAAAAAAATCTGTCCTGAAAGAGCTAGAGATTATGTATAGAGCATTAGGAGAACATGAAAACCACATGCAAGTTTTTGAAGAGACATCACCTGAAAGAGGGATTGGACATATTCTGTTTGGCCATATAAAGCTAAAAGTAATGTGTTGCAGTTGAAGAGTTAGATTTCTGCCTAATATTAGGTAGTCTGTATACACCACACCCAACCAAACCCTCAGAGCAGGCAAGAGGGGAGTTGAGGGAAGGCATGAAACAATTATGAAAATTTAATATATATTTTCAAACACAACTCTTACATAAATACATCCAGGTTTTTCAATGCAAATAAAGTTTAAATCAAAGTCAGCAAAAGCAAGACAAATGGCATTTCCCCCAACTGTCAGCAATTGTAGCTCAGTGATTATTTAAGGCAATATGTACAAATGAGTTTAAATTTAAGCCAACACACGTTGTATATGCTGGAAACGGTTGTTGTTAATGGTTCAACATCAACATGGCAACATTTCTGCAATGGAGTATCCCAAAGATCTATGTTTGGCCCTGTGCAATTTAACATTTTTATTAAGACATAGAAAAAGGAAGAGATGGGATCCTTAAAAATTTTCAGATGGAACAATGTTGTGAAGAATAGCAGAAACGAATGATTTCACCAAAAACATCTTTAAAAAACCCAACTTTTTGTAGAATTAAAATGATCTGAGAATGATTACAATGATTTGAAATTTTCAAAAGCCAAATTTAATTTTCTTAATTTTTTTTCTATGACTTTATGTGAAATAATATGCTTTAATGCTAGGTAAATGTGTAACTGGTTTGAAGAGTAAATTCACTGTAGGAGATGAAACTAGTACAAGCAAAGATGATCAAAAGAGTTTAAGTAGCAAACATATAGAAATACAAAATAAAAGCCCCAAATTCAAATGAACAATCCATTACATTTATTATTAGAATACATATGTACTGTTATTGATGGAGAATAAATACCACTGTGTTTTCTCTGAATTAATGCTTTAGCTATAAATAACATGAAACCTAATAAATTAAGATGACATTTTGAAAGTGGATATTTACATGACTGTAGTCATCATGTATATTGTTTTCTTGGTTTTGCTTACTTCACTCTGCATCAATTCATATAAATCTTTCCATACTCATGCTTCTTAACATTTTCGTCCTTGGAATTCCTGCCCTGGTGCTCTGCTGTCTGGAATGGACTGCCCCAGCTGTGCTTTACTTCACTCATTGGCTAATTTGTGGCCAACTGCCATGCCACTGTCCTTGCCCCCTCTCCCAGTTTTAGAATAATAATCAAATCAACTGTCCTTGATCCTGAAAAGAACATGTTAATCTACTTCCTGATGGCTCCATTCACTATTGCTATAACATTAAGAAACCAAAATGTCCTCCACAACCACCATTCCTCTATGTGTATTACCTCTACCCATTCCCCAATGGAAATGGAAATTCTTCCAGGCAAGGATTGCCTTCATTTTTATGTTTGTGTCCCCACAACTCTGCATAGTGCTTGGAACAGAAGAATTGCTAAATAAATGAATTTTCATTTGTTCGGTTATACTCTTCACATTCTTTTTTTTATAGTATAGCAATATTACATGATATTAATGTAACATAACTCATTAAAAGCCATTTCCCAATCAATGAGCATCTATTTTGTTTGTATTTCTATGCTACTACCAAAGTACTACTAAAAATACAAATATTTTTGTGTCTTTATTTTTTATCATTGATCTACTTTATATAATATAATAGGGGAATCGCTGGGTGAAAAGAGATAATATTGTAAATCACATTCAGCACATAATTCTATGTTACTTTGCACAATAATTGCCCCATTCATAGCTACACCAGTACCATGGTAGGATGGCTGTCCTATAACATTCCCATCTTATAACACATTTATCAATTTGCTGATTGTAAGGTAAATCATAGAGTTGTTTTGGTTTGTATTTATCTTATTAGTGATTTGGAGCAATCTTTCACAAGGTTTTTAATAGCTTGCAATTCTTTTGAGAAGTATTTGCTCATATCAAATAACCATTTATGTTTTGGGAAAATAAGGATTTCTTGCATTGTATAATGTTTCTTATTATAAAAAATTTAATTCAACAGCATAAATATTGGTGTTACTCTAGCTATAGATATGATCAAAGCAATATGTGGCAAATCATATGCAAAGCACCTTGAAACTATTCCATTTATAAATTATATGGTAAAAATTGCCTATATATCTGAATATATTTTTGATCAATTATTTGAGAAGTTTTGCATTGCAAGTATATAGAGCAACAACAGATGTAGGTAAATATGTTAATTTTATAATATATTAAAACTATTGAGAAATTTTCAACATAATTGTTAGACTTACAAAAAATAAAATTAATTCCTGTGGGGAGAATTGTATTGGACTCATTTGTTACACTGATGGATCTCAGTCTAAGGGCTACATGTAGGTCTGCAAACACAAACATATATGTGTATATACATATATAGCCTCATAAAATTTAGACATATTGCACCTTTCAGAAACAACCAAATATTGATTGATATCAATGAGAGGCTACATATAAGTTGTTAAAATAATGATTATAAACAAAAATCAATTAAAGGAAAAGCTCTTTGCAAACCTATGTGACTATATTAATATAAAGCATGGGATATTTTGATGTTTCACATGCACAAAATGCTGGCTTTCTCATTGCAAAAGAATCAAAGGGTATTTGAGCTTAAAAAAAAAGAAATTGATATTTTTCATAATGATACTAATAAATATGAAGCATATTAGCTTTGTAGCAAAAATTTCCTTTTGAAATGTGTATTTGATGCATATTTGGGGGGAAATGAGTACAACACTCATAAAAGTCATCAGATTTCTACTTCAATCTAGAAAAGCATGATCTAATCATTCATCGTACATGAATCTTTTAGAGCTATAGGTACTCAATGACCAAATTAATACCTCCATGTTTCCCAATTTTTTAAAGGCACATATTATGTAAAACAAAAAAGAAAACAAATAATCCTGATTAATCATGTGACCAGTCAGTATCATTTTATCTTAAACAGGTCAATGTGTCTAAATATGGCTGGACAAGGAACTCATTTTCCATGATACAATAAATTTGCTCCTCCTCTAGTTGAGGAATGGACAAAATGCATGACAGAAAATAGTACATTGAATCAAGTGTCTGAAATTGAAAAACTAAATCCTGTTTTTAAACAAGAATTTTTTTAGTTTATCAAGAAAAATGATATAAATTTTGTATAGTTAATAGCACCTTATTTATATGGGAAAGGGTTTCTTGCTATAGCTATTAAAAAGATATGAAATCTTGATGATTAGCTGAAAGACTTGAAAATAGCAATAACTGATACCAGACTGAGAAACTCTACACTAAAAACAAGGACAGTCATAGAGTGAATAATATTATTTCATGAGTTATTTTATGTATTATGAATATACAAACTTTAAATATTATCAACAAATATATATATGCATACATATTATTTTATTGCACATTCAGGATTTGCATCTTATCTATAAACAACACCAAGTGAAGGTCCCTATCATATACTGGATATTCAATTTAACTTGGAGTTTATGCTGGAAATCCTCCACAAAACTGTTAAACATCTTTTGCAAACACAGGTCTCCCTGTTTTATGAATAACTTAATATTAAAAATCAAAGGAATTGCATAAGGTTTTTCCTCACTATGGTTATATCTTTCAGGCAATCTTGCATAATTGTGAATGGGAGATACCTTGTTTAAGAAATGTTTTTAAGGAAGCATTTTGTTCTACTGAATCAAATGCTTTTTCACAGTCAAAAAATAATAACCACAATGGGATCTTATATTCTCTACATTTTCCAAACATTTATATAGTGGTTAAAGATGTATTGCTACTGTGGAATAATTCTTCTAAAAGCATTTCTATTTCCTGCCTGATACCTTCAGCAAGGGTGTCCATTATGCATTTACAAATGACTCTCATAATAAAAGTATAATGATGGTCTTTGGTTCACTTGGGGGGATGGTATTAATAAGGTTCATTTTTTTCTGCACTTGGGGAACTGATCTAAAATTCAAAATTGTTTTGTCTCCAATTCAGACATTCTCTGTGTGTATTTGGTCAAATCTAGTTGCTTTTCTCATAACTGTTCTTTTCAATGACATTTCCACTTCCTCCAAAAACACATGTAGGATTATGATGCTAAAGTGCAAATGAGTAGCTCTTGTCCTTCTAGACTTATAATAACCTTCACAGATATTTTCCATCTTTCATCTGCTTGTTATCTGCTTTGACATTTCACCTCTAAATGCTCTCTGGACGACTTTGCTTAGATGAGTCTCTGGGCCAAGTTCTTTAAACCAGTTTATGAGGTGATACTATTCATCATCTTACACCATAAAATAGAATGAACAGATTTATCATACAAATTAGAATACTCCTTCACTACCATATCTCTCTATTTGGCAAATGAGTTGGGCATTTGCTTATTTAATTTGTAGGTTCTTTTGTTCTCTGTTATTGCAAATTATTTACCTGGCTTGAACTTATTTATGAAATTGGTATCATCTATGTCAATGTCATTCCTTCCACCTATAACTTTTTTAATTTAATTGTTATTTTAAAATTTACTATTTACTTTTACATCATTTTCTTTTTAAATTTTAAGTTAAAAAATTCTCTCCCTCCCTCCCATTACCTCCCCTACCCACTGAGAAGGCAAGTATTATGATGTCAATTATACATGTGAAATCATGCAAAGTATGTTCCTATTATTAGCCATAGTGCAAAAAAGCAAAAAAATATCTCGGAGCCAAGATGGAGGAGTAGAAACAGCACCTCCAAGGCTCTCTTACGCCAGATTACCTCCAAACTATGTAAAAGGGTACTCTGAACAACTTCTGGAGCCCCAGCACCCAAAGAACGATACAGAGAAGCTAACCTCCCACTGAGGACAGCCCAGCAGCCCTGCAGGAAGGGCCAGTGCAGTGCTCTGGGAGCCTGCAGCGCTGGGCCAAGAGCTGAGCCCAGGTCCCGTGGTTTTGGCCCCAAGGTGGCCTGGCCAACAACTGGCTGGTGGGACCACAGAACACCAGCAGCTGTGGAGATTCCAGAATGGTCAACACAAACATGCCTAGGACAAAGTAAGAGGTTAGTGCCCTATGGACTTTGGGACCAGCATTTGGGGAACACGTCGGCTTCCTCCCCTGGGGGCTAGAAGCCACTGAGGAGACACGCCATTTTGCAGTTTTCAGTGGCAGCTCCAGCTCCTGGCCTGCGAACTGTAGGGAGAAACAGCGATAAGTCTCAGGGGTCTAATCACTCTTGCTTTAACCTCCCTAGATCTGGATTGTGATCTAGGCGGGGGGGGGGGGGGGGGGAAGGTCGTGGGGCAGGTTTCCAGCTTGCCAGAAACAGAAGTTACCCCCACACACACACGTTCGGGACAAAGCTCCCCTGTCTGGTGGCAAAGTTTGACTGTGGTAACAAGCCCAAAAGTCAAGTAATTAAGTGTCATCATGCCAAGGCAAAGGAAACAAAATAAACAGAAAAATGAAACATTAGACTCCTATTTTGGGGGCAAAGAGGATCTAAGCAGGGAACAGTCGGAGGACTGTGAGGTCAGAAATCCTGCTCCAAAAGCCCCAAAGGAAAATATGAGTGGGTTACAGGCCATAGAGGACTTTAAGAAGGACTTTAAAAATCAAATAAGAGAAGCAGAGGAAAAACTGGGAAGAGAAATGAGAAGAATGCAGGAAAAGTATGAAATGAGGGTCAACAGCCTGACTGAGGAAAACAACACCTTAAAAAATAAACTAACTCAAATGGCAAAGGAGGCCCAAAAGGGCAATGAGGAGAAGAATGCCTTAAAAAGTCGAATTTGCCAGATGGAAAAAGAATCTCAAAAGTTCACTGAGGAGATTCATTCCTTCAGAGTTAGACTGGAGCAAATGGAAGCTAGTGACTTTATGAGAAATCAAGATGCTGTTAAGCAGATCCAAACAAATGAAAGAATAGAAGGCAATGTGAAATATCTCATGGGAAAAACCACTGACCATCATCATCATCATCATCATCATCATCATCATCATCATCATCTTCTCCTTCTCCTTCTCCTCTCTCTCTCTCTCTCTCTCTCTCTCTTCTCCCCCCTCTCCCTCTCTCTTTCCTGTCCCTCCTGAAAAATCTATTTTTCTTCTAATCACTGCCTCTCTTAATCTTCCCTCCTCTTTATCACCCTCTCCTCTTTTCTCTTATCTCCTTCCTTTCCTATTTCTATACAATAACATGTCTGTGTGTGTGTGTGTGTGTGTGTGTGTGTGTGTGTGTGAAACTCTCATGGAGTCATTAGCTTCCACTTCCCCAAATCTAATTTTTAAGGATTTCTTCAATAAGATTTTCTACCTCTTTTTCCTATTTGGCCAATTCTGCTTTATAAAAAGTTCTTTTATTCAGTGAATTTTTGTATTTTCTTTTCCATTTAACTTATTCTGATTTTTAAGGATTTCTTCAATGAATGTTTGTGCCTCTACTACCAAGATGCTGATTCTTTTTTCATAAATTTCTTACATCACTTTCTTTTCCCAATTTCCCTTCTAGTGCTCATTACTTTCCTTAATGCTTTCAAGAATTCTTGTTAGACTTGAATTCAATTAGCACTTTTCTTTGAGGCTTTTTTGGTAGCTGTTTTTAACACTATTGTCTTCTTCTGAGTTTATTTCTTAGTCTTCCCTGCCACTGTGATAGTTTTTTTTTTTTAATATGGTCAACTTCTTTTTTTGGCTGTTTGCTTATCTTTCCCTGCCTATTTCTTAGCTTTGAACTTTATGTTAAAATTAAGCTTTGCTGGGACTGTGGAGGCACTGTCCCAAGCTTCAGGCTTTTTGTGCTGCTGTTTTCAGAGCTAGTTCTAGGGATCTGCAATGTTTTGGTGCTTGCAAGGTAGTGTGAGCCTGGGAGAGGTATGGCCACTGCTCTCCTGGTCTCCCCCCTCTGGTCTTCATCAAGGAAGAGTTCTTGGTTCCCTGAAACTGCATGTTCTAGCACTCCTCTCTGCCTTGATACCATGACCATGATCCCTCCTCCCTTGTGACCAACCACTAGCACCCTCCTCCATCCTAGAACTGTGTATTGGCAATAGAGTTGCCAACTAATTCCAGCTGTACCCAGTGCCATTGAAGAGTCCCCTGCAATCTCATTCTGAGAAGTTGTCTGACCCCCTCACTGACTCTGCGCCAAGAGTTTCCAAAGCTGCTGCTACGGCTATGGCTGCTACTGCCAACCCATGTGTGGGTTCTGGACAGACCTCCACTAGTCCTCTACCTCAGTGTTACAGACTCCTCCTGCCTACCTCTTAAGCTTGCTGAGGCCAGGGAAATACCTCACCTCAACTTTTTGTTGACTCTGTCACTCCACAATTTAATCTGAAGTGTTATTTTAAAGTTGTTCTGAGGGAATGTTGGGAGAGTTCAGCTGAGTGGCTGTCCCTGATCTGCCCTCTTGGCCCCATGTATAAGTTATTTAAATAGTTCAAGTTTCAGTTATTTTAATTGTATAAAAAGTTTAAATGTATAGCATCATATTCTGATTTTTATTCTTTCTTGTCACTTGAAATTAATTTTGATCTTTATTTTAGTGAGTCAGTGGATAATATACAGATAGTTGACTTAAGATCAGTAGCAAGTCATTCCCTAGCTTTTAAAATATAATCAGTTTCATTTTTGTGATGATGTTTAAAGTTCACTATAGAAATGCCTCTTCATTGATTTCTCAAAGAAAGTATTCATAATGCAAAAGCAAGAAGATAACCCAAAAAACGATGATGGAGTAGGAGGATGAAGTAGGCTCTCCCAAAAACTACTCTAACAAAGGTCTAAGAAGAGCACTAGATGAAATAGTGAATGGCAAAAATAAGAAGAAATCAGAGCAGAACATTTTTTTCCAACCTAAGATCATAAATTCAGCACATGGGCAAGTAACCAGGGAAGGAACTGGGATCAAGGCTTGGCTAGTAGTGTGTTTGCTTTGATCCTGGAGAAGGATCCTATGGGTTCATATGCAGGCTAGGTCTCCACTGAAGCTAAGACCGCAAAACTAAAGAAAGAACTCAGTCCCTGGCATCAATTATCACTCTGATGTTAGAGCAAAATTTCAGATTAAATCCTTGGGTACAGAACAGGTTAGACCCAGAGCTTTGTTGTTCTGGGTCTATAGAGCCTTCCAGCTATCAGACAGAGGTTAGAAACAGTAAATGTTTATGGAAACTCCACCCAGAGGCAAATCTTAACTGATGTTTCTTAGATGCAAACCAGGATCTAGACTCTGAAAAGTTTAGTAGGACAATGATCACACTATGGCACAGATCAAATCATTTAAGACCAGTTTATATTTGATTTGCCCAAGATGTTATTCTAAGCCTTAAATAATATAGTAATCAATACCCAGAAGAAGCATCAGCAGGACCCCAAAGACTATAAAGCAAGACCAAATAAGGCCCTGACATCCCCTCCAAAAATGTATGGAGACTTACCCTAACAAAAGTTCCAATCTGGAAAATAAAAGTTAAAATAACAACTAAAAGCTAGTATAGTGCCAGACATGACCAAGAAAGATTCTAGAGGAAGATAATAACTTCTAAACATTTTTTAAATCTTCAAAGAAAAATATAACTTTGCTATTAGGCCAAACAATTCCTAGGAAAAATAAAACAAGACTTTTTAAGAGTTTTTAAATGAATTATAAATTTAGAAACCTAGAGGAAAGAATTAGAAAATAAATGAGATCTTGAGAGAGAGAATGTGAAGAATGAATAGCTTGCCCAAGAGATGGGGAAAAAAAAACTTGCCTGAAGGAACAGACTGCTTAAAAATCAAAATGTACATAGAAGTTAATTATTCCATGAGATGACAACAATATTCAAAGTCTGAAAAAATGACAGAAAAATATAAGATATATCAAAACAATCACATAAAAAACAAATAAAGGAGAACTAATTTAAAAATTATTAGACTATCTGAAAGTCATAATTAAAAAACAAAAAATTCTGGATATCATATTTTTTAAAAAATCATGAAAGAAAATGACACAATTATCTTTAGTTTTTGTTTAGTCATTTCTCAGTGATGTGCAACTCTTTATGACCCCTTTTGGGGTTTTCTTGGCAAAGATACTGTAGTAGTTTGCCATTTTCTACTCCAGTTCATTTTACAGATGAGGAAACTGAGGCAACAGGAGTAAGTGACTTGCCCAGGGTCATACAACTAGTAAGTGTGTGAGGCCAGATTTGGCCTCAGGAAGATAAGTTCTCCTGACTCTAGGGCCAACCCTCTATATGCATTGCATTATCTAGATGCCCTGCCCACACATATTAGAACAATATAAAGTCAAAGCAGAAAGAATCATCAATGAACTACTGAAAGAAAACTCAAAATGAAAACTCCTAGGAACATTCAGAGCTTCCAAGCCAAAGATTACTAAAAACATGCAGAAAGAACTTAATTCTTAAGAAATGACTGGAAGAATCACCAAGTTTTGGCAACTAGCACTATGAAGAAGGAGAGAGCATAGAATATGATATCCCTTAAGACAATCAGTCCCCAAAGTGTTATAACCAAGAATAATTTATCCAGCAAACTGGAGTATAATCCTATGGGAAAGGAGAGCAGGAGAGGGCATTGGACATTTAATGAAACAGACAACTTCTAAGTATTGGTGATATAAAGACCAGAACTGAGTGGTCATCGTGAAATACAAATTTAAGAGAAGTTGAAAAAGGTAAATACAAATAAGCAATATGAGGGAATTATTTAAGAGTGAAGCTTTTAAACTCTAATGGGGGAGATGATTCAGGTGTCTTCTCAGAACCCAGATGATGTCAGGAATCATAGAAGTAGATAAATAAGATCAAGGTCCTAAAAGTGGTTTTGCAATATTTTGGTGATTTTTTTTTTTTTGCTTTTTGGAGGGCAGTTGGGGTTAGGTAACTTGCCCAAGGTCACACAGCTAGGTGTGTGTGTGTGTGTGTGTGTGTGTGTGTGTGTGTGTGTGTGTGTGCTTTAAGTGTCTGAGGTCAGATCCGAACTCAGGTCCTTCTGACTACAGGGCCGACGCTCTACTCACTGCGCCACCTAGCCGCCCCTATTTTGGTGATTTTTAAAAGAAGGAGGGAACGAATTCATTGTGGAAAAGAAAGGGAAGGGAAGAATAAGAGAATGTAAGTCCTGCATTTAGATCCAGAAGACTTGAATTCAAACCCTGACTCACAATTCACTAGCTATGTGACCCTAGATAAATCACATAACCTCTCTATGCCTCCATTTTGTCATCCATAAGATGGGGATAAAAATGGGACTTAGCTCCCAAGGTTGTTGGGAGAATTGATTGAGATAACATCTGCGAAGAGCTTTGAAAACCTCCAAACACAATATAAATGCTAGCTATTAGCTATTATCTCACACAATCAGGGAATACAAGCAAAAGTCTATAAAAAATAAGGAAGGGGTGTGTCTTTCAAACCTCATTTTCCTCTGAAATGGTCAAAGGGGTATAGAACACAAAGAGATTGGCATAAAATATATTTAACAAAAAATGGGAGAGAACTGGGAGAAATGAAGGAGGATGAGAGAGGCTAAGTTTGAGGAGGAAATAATCATAAGCAATATGAAATTAAGCTCAAAGGGAAGAATCATAAAGAGAGTGAAGAAGGAAAGAGTAAGAACCTGTGTTTGGAATCAGGATGAAAAAGCACCGGGTGTGAGGGGAAAGACAAGGGAAAAAAAGATATAGCCCTGAGGATTCAGTATTTTTATCCCTTATTCCTCAGTCATGTTTTCCATAATAGAGATGGAATTCTGGACTTGGAATCACAAATATGAATGGATTTAAAGATGAGTTCAAATTTTGCCCCAGGCATTTATCAGGTGTAAGATCCTGGGCAAGTCACTTAACTTTTTTCAGCCTCACTTTCTTTCTCTGTAAAAATGGAGGATTAATAATACCACCTCTCTTATAGGATCATTGTGTAGGTCAAATGATATAATACATGTAAAGCACCTTTAAACCTTAATGTATTGTGTAAATGCTAGGTAATATTACTGTTGCATTATTTTTTTTATTATTTATATTATATATATATATATATATATATATATATATATATATATATATATATATATTGCCTTTTGGAGGGCAATTGGGGTTAAGTAACTTGCCCAAGGTCACACGGCTAGGTTTTTATTTGTGTGTGTGTTAAGTGTCTGAGGCCGGATCCGAACTCAGGTCCTTCTGACTCCAGGGCCGACACTCTACTCACTGCGCCACCTAGCCGCCTGCAATTTATATATTATTTACCATTCTCACCCATGCTTACCTTTTATTGATTCATCTCAGTATAAAAGTAAATGTTGATTTAATTTGGAATAGTCATTGATTTTTTATATAATTATAGATAATATGTATATATATTATCTATAATTATTCTACTCCATCCTCTGCAACATCTACAGTCATATGAGCGACAATAATGTTCATCAAGCTTATTTTATAAATACTTTTCATGAACATTGTAAGATGAAATAACCAAACATCCCAGAAAATCATGTTTCTTGATGCCTTTGGATGAACTAAATAATAATTCTACCAACTATCTTCATTTGTCTCACTAAAGAGAACCTATGAACCATCACTCTATTTATTTGCAATTTCTTTTTGTTTTCTGGATGGTTATTATGTCTATTTTCCATAATCATAAAATAATTGAAATAAACAAGAAATAAGCAAAAGCTAAGAATTCAAAAGTGCTAACTATAAAATTAATATATTAATATGAAATACTTATTACCTTAGAAACTGGTATAACTTTATACACAATGATATTATAATATTGATTAATATCTAGTAATAAAATAATATTAAGGGAAATAATTAACAAGAGAAGGGAAATGAGATGCATGCTTTTAGGGAAAGTTGGAACCCAGAAGGGAAATAGTTGAAGGAGCATGGACCAAGAAATGATGTGGCTCAGCCATTTGGAAGAGAAAATGTTCATTGAGAAGGAATGGGCCAGGAGTGAACCACATGATTTCAGTCTCATGATCATATCTCTCATGGGGCACTGATTCTGTCCTGGGCACCACTTCCCTCATGAACTGATATTCCTAAGACTACATCATGGCAGAAAAAATAGCTATTAGGGTGAGATCTTTATAAGTAAAAACAAAAACTGGCTAGAATTGGTGGCTCAAACCTGGTGTTCTAAAGCTTTCCATGAGGAACACAAAGAGGTAAAAGAAGTGACAAATCAAGGGTAAGACCTAGAATCAGAGAGAAATGCAGAATAGATGAGAAGAGAATTAATGAAGAGAACAAAGCAAACTTAGAAAAAGGGCACAGTAAAATGAAAACCAACAAACATAAGAAAATATATAATCGTGGAGGAGAGGAAAGAAGGGGAAATTGTGAAAAAAAACCCACTTAACTCAGAGGAGGAAAAAAAAGAGATGAAAAGATAGCAATTAAGGCATAGAGCACAAGAACAGACTCAGACCTAAATGGATATATGATAATAACATAGTGAACAGTGAGTGGATCAAAGAACAAAATATGGGAACAATTAATGACTATGTGAAAGTCTATAACAATGATGAGAAAACAGAGACTTTCTGGGATAAAGGAAAAGGTTTAACCCTAAGAACACACATAAATGGAATAGAAAAGCAGTAAATAAATGAACTAAATATAGAGTCAAAGAATTGGAAAATTAATACAGAACATGGAACTATAAAGATTATAGGAGAAAGAAATAAGAAACCCCAAAAGACTAGAGAACTGATTCACCAGGACCACTATTTTCAGATGGGCCCCAATGAAGTCACCTCAGTCACACTTTATTTCATTCTCTGAACTGCTTTTGCCTAAAAACCACCTTGTCCTTGAGCAGATACTCTCCCATACAATTTTTTTGGAGGGGCGATAGCAGGGCAATTGGGGTTAAGTACCTTGCCTAGGTCACATGGCTAGTAAGTGTTAAGTGTCTGAGGCCAGATTTGAACTCAGGTCCTCATGACTCCAGGGCCAGTGCTCTATTCACTAGCCACCCCTCCCACACATTATTTTACAGTCCTCTTTTATAGGCTATCTCCCTCCCCTTTGGCTTAGAATATAAACTCCCTTAGATTAGGGGTTCTGTAATTTGCTTGTAATTATATCCCTTTTCACCTGACATAGTATCTGGCATGGAGCAAGAAGTATTACTTATCAATGTAAATGCTGGTTGTTTCAAGTGTCTAATGAAATGGATAAACCTTTAGCCAGCTTGAATAAAAACAGAAGGAGAAAATTTTAATTTAATTTAATTTAAAATTAATGAGGTAACTCATAACAGAAATAAAATTATCAGAACCAACTACACATAGTTACATGCCTACAAAACTGAAAAATTCAAAAGAAGCAGAATATCTACAAAAAGAGAAAATATCAAAATCAAAAGAGATAGAAGTCTTCAATAATCTAACAGGAAGAGGAGAAATTGGGAATGCTGTGAAATAACTTTCAAAGAAAAACATGATCCAGATTGAGAGAATTCTATGAAACTTTTAAAAACCAATTAATGCTATGAGAACTTGCCTGATAGAAACACAATGTGCTCTTAGGGAAAAATAAGTTCCATGAGAAAAACATAATTTGACCTATTAAAATAATTTCAGGCAGCAACTCAGATGAAACTCTCCATATTAGTCAATTATAAATGTTTCCATATTGTAATGTAAGGCAATGCCGAACCAACACATGAGTAGGAATATTTGACATAAGAGATTTCATCAAGATCCTGAAAATATACAGATTTCTCAAGAATTTAGAGATTCTTTCTGTTGCTATGTTTGCTCAAATGACTTCTTAGTATTTCTACATGTTGGAATGCTGTTACCGAGACTAGTTATTGCATTCTTTTTCAAACAGTTTTACTGTTGTGAAAGACACTGCAACTATAAAAGTGTTCTTCATATGACATCAAGCATATAAGTACCTTAAAAAGCTAAAAGTAAAATATACAAGTAAGTAAAAATAACTTGCTCTGCAAATGTTAAATCAATACCCCATTTAACAAGACAGAGTCATAGGTGGCTCTGGTGTTTTGGGACAAGACTTAAACTTCTAAAAAATGCATTTGTATTGATATCTTTTTTTTTTACTTTCCCTGCATTTCTCAGTGTCAGGCACTGCTGAAAGTTTGAGCAGAAGAGGTCTTGGTACAAGCCAGATGGTACCAAGGAGAATTATGCAGGAGGAAGAAGAGGCCAAGTGCCAGGTTTTCCAATGAAGGAGATTCAGGAAGTGACACTAGAGTCTGTAGCCAAGAAGTCAGTTAGAGAAAGGACAGCTTTATGAGGAATAGGCATGAAATGATCATGGCTGGCAGGACAAATTTGTGTGCCCAGTGCCCAATGACCTAAAAGTTATTGTGCACAGGCACCATTCTTTCCTGAGACCCCATTCATTTTTTGCACCTGTGTCTATGGAACAGTATGAACACTACTTCCATCCCCTATCTTTCCTCTCCACACACACACATATGCACACACACGTACAAATGCACAGACACTCACATACACACAAATAGCTAGAGGGTCTCATTGTGCTGGGCATACACAAGATCAAGGCTTTAAGCAGATGTCAGAAGTGAAAAACATGGACCAATGCCCTTGGCAAAATGTTCTGTATCACCATCCAGCCTCCAACGTTCCCATTCCATTATACACACATATATATATATGTGCCTATTACATTTATAAATGTATTTGGCTATGTATACACACATATGTATATGTACAAATGTATTAAAACTAGTAGGTTAGTCCCTACTTATCCATGAATACCTCTAGAATATCAATCACCACCAGAGGAGTTTGTTGGTTAAGGACAGTGAAAATCTGGATACTTATGAATTTTTGGGATTGATGTCCAATAACAGATCAGACAATTCTGCTTGGTGTCAGGGATATTTGTTTTAACTAGTTTCCTGGGTTCTCCAATTATGCTATTGGGAAGTAGCCAATATTTCTATCACTCAGTTTCTAGGAAAATTAGTGGATAGGTGTTTTGACAGTCAGATAATGGAGTTTATCAAAGGTCCAGGTGCACTAAACAATTTATTTATATGCAAAGCCTTAGAAATCTATATGGTAGTTTATAAGTCTACCTAGGCAGCCTGCCAATTTTCCAGGTAGTGTTTGACTGCCAGAATGGTTGTATGAGTCATAAGTCCTGGAAAGAAACAAGGATGGAAAACTTGACAAATTTTGAATAGCAGAATAAGTGGAATTATTAAGGCAGAGTATAGCAGTAGCTGGTAAGGGAATGGACAAGTAGTAATCCTTACATCAATGAATGAAGCAACAGAGAGAATATTGCTTCAAAGTAGAGGTGATTCTGTCTGGAGGTAGCACATCTAGGATAGGGTAGAAGCACTCTACTGAAGAGATAGAATCTTTCTGTCAAATATCTCTGACTGGAGTTTGACATACAAGATGTATAAACAGCTCATAGAAAGATATAATAGCAAAAGCCATTCCCCAACAGATAAATAGTGAAAGGACATAAACAAACTGTTCTCAAAAGAATTACAAATTATTAATAACCATATAAAAGAATTCTCCAAGTCATTAATAAAATGTGAAATGCACATCAAAACAACCTTGAGGTTTTACCTTACACTCAACAAATTGACAAAGATAACATAATTTGGGAATAATCAGTGAGAAGTTAGGTACAGCAATGGATCATTGGTGGAGCTATTAATTGGTTCAACCATTATGAAAAGTAGCTTAGAATGATCCAAATAAAGTGACTAAAATGCCCATACCTTTTGACTCAGAGATCTCACTACTAGGCATGTACCAACAATGGCATAAATAAAAAAGAAAAAGGTAGATATACAACAATATTTTTATATCAGCATTTTTTTGTAATAGCAAAGAAGTGGAAGCAAAGCATTTGCCTCTCTACTAGAACAAATTATGTTACATTAATAAAATGGAATATTGATTCTCCACAAACTATGTAAAAAAGGACTCTGAAAATCTTCTGGAGCCCCAGCACCCACAGAACGACACAGAGAAGCTAACCTCCCGCTGAGGACAGCCCAGCACCCTGCAGGAAGGACCAGCGCAGTGGTCTGGGAGCCGGCAGCGCGAGCAGAGCGCAGGAGCCGAGCCGAGCCCAGGTCCACGTGAGCCGAGGTTTTAGCCCCAGGGCGGCAGGGCCAGCAGCCGGCTGGAGGAACCCCAGAACACCAGGAACTGTGGAGACGCCAGAATTATCAACATAGACTTGCCTAGGACAAAGTAAGAGGTTAGTGTCCTATGGACTTTGGGACCTGTATTTGGGGAATGCGTCAGCTCCCTCCCCTGGGGGCTAGAAGCCACTGAGGAGACACGCCATTTTGTAGTTTTCAGAGGCATTTCCGGCTCCCAGCCTACAAATCGTGGGGAGATCCAGCGATCAGTCTTGGGGGGTAATCGCTCTTGCTTTAACCTCCCTGGATCTGGATTGTGATCTAGGGTGGAAGTTGTGGGTGGGTTTACAGCTTGCCAGAAACGGAAGTTGCCCCCCACACGTTCGGGACGAAAATTCCTCTATCTGGCCTTAAAGCCATAGTGTGGCAACAAGCCCAAAAGTCAAGTAATTAAGTGGCAACATGCCAAGGCAAAGGAAACAGAAAAATGCAACCCTAGACTCCTATTTTGGGGGCATAGAGCGGGAAAAGGACTGTGAGGTCAGAAGTCCTGCTCCAAAAGCCCCAGGGGAAAACATGAGCGGGTTGCAGGCCATAGAGGACCTTAAGAAGGACTTTAAAAATCAAATAAGAGAAGTGGAGGAAAAATTGGAAAGAGAAATGAGAAGGATGCAGGAAAAGTATGAAATGAGGGTCAACAGCCTGACTGAGGAAAACAACACCTTAAAAAATAGACTAACTCAAATGGCAAAGGAGGCCAAAAGGGCATTGAGGAGAAGAATGCCTTAAAAAGTCGAATTTGCCAGATGGAAAAAGAATCTCAAAAGTTCACTGAGGAGATTCATTCCTTCAGAGTTAGACTGGAGCAAATGGAAGCTAATGACTTTATGAGAAATCAAGATGCTGTTAAGCAGATCCAAACAAACGAAAGATTAGAAGGCAATGTGAAATATCTCATGGGAAAAACCACTGACCTGGAAAATAGATCCAGGAGAGACAATTTAAAAATTATTGGACTACCTGAAAGCCATGATCAAAGAAAGAACCTAGAAATCACCCTTCAAGAAATTCTCAAGGAAAACTGCCCTGATGTTTTAGATCCAGAGGGCAAAATAGAGGTTGAAAGAATCCACCGATCACCTCCTGAAAAAGATCCCAAAAAGAAAACTCCCAGGAATATTATAGCCAGGTTCCAGAATCCCCAGATCAAGGAGAAAATACTACAAGCAGCCAGGAAGAAACAATTTCAATATTGTGGAAACACAATCAGAATAGCACAGGACCTGGCAGCTTCTACACTGAGGGATCGAAGGGCATGGAATATGATATTCCAGAGGGCAAAAGAACTGGGAATGAACCCAAGGGTCACCTACCCAGCAAAACTGAGTATTTTGTTTCAGGGGAAAATATGGTCATTCAGTGGAATAGAGGACTTTCAAGCATTCTTGAGGAAAAAACCAGAATTGAATAGAAAATTTGACATCCAGACACAAGAAGCAAGAGATGCCTGAGAAGGTAATCAGGGAAAAGAAATCAAAAGGAACTTATCAAAGTTGAACTATTTACATTCCTATATGGAAAAGCAATATCTGTGACTGATGATATCTTTCCCACTATGAAAATAATGGAAGAAGGGGGTGTGGTCATACGAATACATATGTGAATGTGTGTGTATATGGTTACAGTTATATATGGATAGAGGGCATAGGTTGATTTTGTTGGGAAGGGAGAGTACTCAAGGGATGAAATTATGAGGTGAGAGAGGAAAGTGGCAAGAGGAGATGGGGAGAGACATGGTAGGGTAAACTATCTCATGTAGGGGAAGTGGGTGCAAAGGAGGGGGAGAATAAGGAAGGCTAAAAAGGCAAAACCACATTCACATTGAATTTGGTTCAGGGAGAAAATGACATACATACTAAATGGGATATCTCAACCTGCAGCAGGATAGGGGGAAGGGGGATGAGAGGAGGGATGATGGATGGGAGGGCATCCTTGGGGTGAGGGGAGGTTGGAAGTACCCACTATAGAAGAGGGACAGGATCATGTAGGGAATGGACCAGGTGGGGGGTGGGATGAGTGGGAGGGAATTATAACCAGCCTTGTACAATATATCTACTATGATAATGTTTTGCATAGCTAGACATGTACAACATATACTGAATTACTTATCTCCCAAGAAGGAATGGGTGACAAGGGAGGAAGGAAATGGATCTGAAATTCGAGGTCGTAACATTAAATGTTTCAAATATATATATAAATACTATTATTAATACTCTTTTGCCTATAATTGGGAGATAAGATGTGCAGGCATTGGGACACAAAGATTCATCTTCCTCTAATGGAAAAGTCGATGGGGGTATGGGAGAAGGTATGGGAGAGAGCAGATTGGAGGAAGCGATATCTTGTGGGACTGCTATTCTGGGAGGTTGGGTAGGGGAATAAGGGGGGGAAAATGATTGTAACTCAAAATCTGGCAGAAATAAATGATGTAAAACAGAAAAAAAAATAAAAAATAAAATGGAATATTATTCTGCTGTAACAAATAATGAATAAAATAAATATGGAAAAGTATAGAAATGTTCATATGAATTGATGCAAAGAAAAGTGAACAGATACAGATAAACAATATTCATGACTACAATACTTTAAATGGAAAGGACAACCACCATAAAACAATCAAAACTGATTGTCAGATTTTCTGTTCACTGTTTTTGTTCTTTTCTTTCCTCTACTTTTAAAAAAATCTTTTCTATAAAAGATATCTCTCAAATAGTGATAAAGGGATTGTAGGATAAAAGATATCAAACAAAATCCACTTTTTAAAAACGCACAGCTACTGCTGGCATTGTAGTACCATGCCCTGTAGGTCTACCCAGGATAATCCCACAGCATCCAATGGGTTAACCAGTGTGAGAAATTATGAGTATTACAGACACATAAAAGATGTGGCTGGGGGTAGCTAGTGAAGGGAACACTGGATTAATTATTATTTGGAATTCTGGATCAATCAATTAACCAAGATTCATTAAGTGCCAATTATGAACCTAGAATTTGGCTATTTTCTGATGATACAAATAAAAAAAAAGAAAAGTAATTCTTGCCCCCAAGGACCTTACAATTTAACGGGGGGGAGAAATATACACAGACAGAAAACAGATACATGGTTAATTTTGAGGGAGGGTTACTAGCAACTAAAAAGGCCAGAAAAGGTCTTAGGTAGAATATGGCATTTTATCTGTATCTTGAAGGAAACCAGCAATTCTAAGAACCAGGTGAAGAGAGAAAGAAATTCAGGCATGGGGTAGAGCTAGGTTAATGCAAAGGGACAGCAATGGGAGATGCAGGGTCATGTGGGAAGAAGTGAGAGAACACCAGTTTGTCTGGATCACAAAGTCCAGCAAGGAAATAGAAGGTGGAAAAATAGGCTGGCACCAGGTTGTGAAGACATTTAAAACCTCAAGAGGAATTGCTCTTTGATCTTAGAGGTAACAGGGAGCAGGGAGTGGCATATTAGAACTACAACTGAGGCAATCATTCCAGAGGCTGGGTAGAAAATGAAATTAGAGGAGAAACTGAAGGAAGTGATCTTAGTGGGAAGGCTACTATAATAGTTCAGTTGAAAGATGGGCTAGAATAGAGTGATAGCTGTCTAAACAGATATAAGGGCATAGGGGAGATAACATATAGGTAGAAATGGCCCAAGTATGACTCCTAAGTTACAAACCTGGGAGAATGGAAAAATGGTGGGACCCTCAAAAGAAATAGGGATGTTCGGAAGAGGAGTGGTTTTAGGGAAAAATAAATTATATTTTGGACATGTTGTATTTGAGATACCTAAAAGATATCCAGTTT
>WOXC01003695.1:0-143229 GCA_011680675.1 Gymnobelideus leadbeateri | reverse complement strand
CATACCATCATATCATCTGCAAAAAGTGATAGTTTTGTTTTCTCATTGCCTATTATAATTCGTTCAATTTCTTTTTTCTCTTATTGCTATAGTTAATATTTCTAGTACAATATTGAATAATAAGTGGTGATAATGAATATTCTTGATATTATTGGAAAGACTTCTAATCTCCATCATAGATAGTTTGCTGGTGAATTTGGATAGATATTACTTATAATTATAAGGCAAGTTCCATTTGTTCGTATACTTTGTAGCATTTTAATAGGAATAAGTATTATTTTTGTCAAAAGCTTTTCCTGTGTCTATTGAGATAGTCATATAATATCTGTTGGGTTTGTTATTGACCTAGTCAATTATGCTGATCATTTTTCCAATATCTCAGTACCTCTTTATTCCTGGCATAAATTCCATCTGGTCATAATAGATGATCTTTGTGATATATTGTTGTAATCATCTTTCTAGTATTTTTTTTAATTTCCATCAATATTCATTAGGAAAATGGATCTGTAGTTTCTTTTCTCCATTTTTGCTCCTCCATTTGTGTTGTAAAATGAATTTCGAAGGATTTTTTTGCCTATATTTTTAAAAACAGTTTTTATGGTATTGGAATTCATTGTTCTCTAAATGCTTTGTAGCATTCACTTGTGCCATCTGGTCCTCTTTTGTTTTGTTTTTTTGTACTCATTTTTGGTGTATTTTTTTTTCTAAGATTGGTTTTAGTCTATTAACTCTTCTGTTAATCTAGGCAATTTATATTTTTGTAAGTATTCACCCATTTCACTTTATATTATCAACTTTCTTAGCAAATAATATGACAAAAGAGCTCTTGCTAATTACTTTGATTTCATTTTCATTGGTGATAATTTCACTCTTCATTTTTGATAATGGTAATTTGATTTTTTTCTTTTGATTTATCAAATTAACCAGGGGTTTATTTTATTGATTGTTTTAATCAAACCAGCTCCTAGTTTTATTTATTAGTTTAATGGTTTTCTTTCAGTATTATTAATCTCTCCTCATATTCTCAGGATTTTAAATTTGGTGTTTAATTAGATATTTTTAATTTGATCTTTTTTCTATTTTTTTTTAGTTGCATGCCTAATTCTTAGATTTACTCTTTCTGTATTTTAATACTGTAAGCATTTAATGATATATGATTTGTCCTACTTACTGCTTTGGTTGTATCCCTTAAATTTTGGTATGTTTTCTCATTGTTGATATACTTTTTAATAGAATTGTTTATTATTTCTCTGATTTGTTCTTTGGCCTACTCACACGTTAGGATTATATTATTGTTTCCAATTAATGTTCAATCTATGTTCCCAAAGCTCTTTTTTAAATTTTTTTTTTACTTTATTATGGTCATACAAGTGTACATTTAAACTTTCTGCTTTTATTCAATTATTTATGAGGATTTTATGTCCTAATTTTGTGGCTCATTCATTTCAGTCAAGTCCAATTCATTGTGACACCATTTGGAATTTTAGGGCAAATAATGCTGGCATGGATTACCATTTCCTTCTCTGGCTCATTTTAAAGATGAGGAAACTGAGGCAAACAAGGATAAGTGATTTGAACAGAGTCATGCAGCTAAGTATCTGAAGTTTTTTATTTGAACTCATGTCTTCCTGACTCCTCACCCAGAGCTCTATCCTCCATACTGTCTAGTTGTACATTAATACCTTAATATGTGGTCAATTTTTTTGGAGGTGCCATGTACAACTGAGAAAAAGCACACTTCTATTCCCATTTAGTTTTCTCCAGAGTTCTAACATATCTATCTTTTCTAAATTCTATTCATTTTTAACTACTTTCTTATTTATTTTATGGTTAGGTTTATTTGTTTCTGAGAAGGAAAGGTTGAGGTCCCCCACTAGTATAATTTTATTGTCTATTTTCTCTTGTAACTTATTTAAATTTTCTTTTATGAACTTAGAAGTTATGCCACTTTGTTCATATTGCCTATCACAAATTTTAGCAGAATGTAATTTATTTCCCTATCTTTCTTTCTTGCCTTTGTTTTATCTAAGATCATGATTGCTATTGCTGTTTTTTTTTTTTTAATCTCAAGTGAAGCAAATATATTATGCTCCAGGGCCCTAATTTTACTCTGTGTCTTTCTGTTTCAAGTGCTTTTTCTGGCAAGTATCACATTATTGCTTCTGATTTTTAATGCCTTCTGCTACCTGCTTCCATTTTATGGGTGAATTCATCCTATTCATATTCACAATTATGCTTATGAACTGTGTATTTCCCTCCATCCTATTTTCCCCATTTATCTCTTCTGTCTTTCTCTCTCTTTTCACTGTCTCCCTCCTGAGGTATGTTTTGCTTGTGACTACTACCTCCCTAAGTCCATTCTCCCTGCTATTGATCGCTTTCTCCTTTTCTTATTTCGTTCTTCTCCTACTTTCCTGTGTGATAAAATTGATTTCTATATTAAACTGAATGTGTATGTTATTCCCTCTTTGAGCCAATTCCAATGAGAGAAGGGTTTAAGCATGCCCATCCCTACACTTTCCCTTTCATTGTAAAAGCTCTTCCTTTTGTTCCTCTTTTATGTGAGATAGTTTTTGTCATTCTTTCTCTCCCTTCCCCTTCTCTCTGTGGATGCCTCTTTCTCTCCTTTAATTTATGTTTTAATCCTTCTTAATCAACTTACACCCATATGTTCTGTCTACATATACCACTTGTAACTTTACTAATAATGATAAAGTTCTTAGGAATTGTAATTATCATATTTCCTTTTAGGAAGGTAAACATTTTAACCTTATTCTTGCCTTCCCCTTCTCCTTCTTAGCTTCCTTCCTTCCCATTGTGATTTCCCTCTTTAAGATTTAGTGATGGGATTCACGGAGGAGATTAGACAAGTTACTGCTTCCTTTCCGACATCTTAGCTCCACCCCCCAAACATTTTAACCTTATTGATTGTTTTATGGTTTCCCTTTCATATTTGCCTTTTTGTTCTTCTCTTCAGACTTGTATCTGACAGTCAAATTTTTTTATTAAGCATTATTATTTTTTCATCAGGAGCTCTGGAATTTGGCTATCATATTCCAAGGATTTTTCATTTTAGGATCTCTTTCAGTTGGTGATGAGATCCTTTCAATTTCTATTCTGTCTGCTGGTAAAGTGACTTAACATAGTTTTCCTTGATAATGTCTTTCTTTTTTTTCCGTTTGGCCCTTGTAATTTATTTATTTTTGTAAATACTATCTATTTTTCCCCAATTATATGTAAAGATACCTTTCAACATTCATTTTTATAAGATTTAGAGTTCCAAATTTTTCCTCCCTTCCATTCTCCCTCTCCAAGAGGGCAAGCAGTCTTATAAAGGCTATAAATGTGCAATCATGTAAATATATTTAATCATGTATATATATTAGTCTTCAACAATTCCTTGAACGACGATGTCTAGGTTTTTTTGTTTGTTTGTTTTGTGCTGGCTTTCAGGAAGTCCAGTGATTTTTAAATTATCTCTCTCCTCTATTTTCCATGTCAATTGTTTTTCCAACAAGATAGTTCACATTTTCATTTTCTTTTGCTTCATCCTTTTAATTTTGTTTTATTGCTTCATGGTATCTCACAGAGTTGTTAGTTTCCACTTACCCAATTCTAATTTTTAATAATTTTTTTTCTTCAGTGAATTTTTCTACCTCTTTTACAGTTAGACAACCTCTGGGTTTAAAGAGGCTTTTCTCTTCAGTGGATTTCTGTGCCTCCTTTCACCATTTTATCAATTCTGTTTGTAATGTGTTACTTTCTTCAGTAGTTTTTCTTCCTCCTTTGCCAAACTATTAACTCTTTTCATATTTTTTTTCATCTTCCTCATTCCTTTCTTCCAATTTTTCCTCCAACTCTCTTATTTGACTTTTAAAATTTGAACATTTTAAAGAATTCTTTTTTTTTTTACCAATTCACAGTTTTCTTTGAGGCTTTACATGCAGCTATTTTGACTTTTGTTTGTTTGTTGTTGTTGTTGTTGTTTCTTTTTATGTTTTTTTCCCTTAAGTTTGGGTTTTGATCTCCCATGTTTCCTCAGTAACTTTCTGTGATCATATTATTTTTTATTGTTCTTTGCTCATTTTTTTCAAATCCATTAATTTCTACTGCCAAAGGGTCCTCTGCTATCTTCTTCCTACCACCTGTTTCTATATTCCCAATGTCTAAATGCTGAGACCTATAGAAACTGCTGCTGCTGCTGCTGCTGCTGCTGCTGCTGCTGCTGCTGCTGCTGCTGCTGCTGCTGCTGCCATGGTCTTCTTTCCATGAAGGATCTTCCTGCCTATCTCATAAATCCAAATCATTTCTAAGCTGGGTCTTTTATTTCCTTAATTCTCCACAAATGTGTGATGTTAATGATACTGCAGATGCTGTGGAGGTGTAAGACCAATAACACCAGCACACAGGGAGGACTGCTAGCATGGGTTCTTTAATCTGCTTTTCTAAGGGAAAGACAGTTTCAGAGGGGTTAACAATCTAATTTTAATTAAACAATGCAGAAAGATCAGAAAGATATATAAGTACTTAAGAAAAATCCAATTGACAGGGCTCCAACTGTCTTAACAGAGTAATAGAACTATTTATACACATCACCAGACCAGGGAGCACCAACACCTGGGTTCACAAAGCGAGGGCATGAGGGGCCATTAACAATGGCTACCCAGAGTCTCATCTGGGAAATCAACAAGAGCTCAGACAAAATATTCTTCTTATTATTGACCCCCAAGGCAATATCTCACCTCAGAATATATACACTTTTGACTAATAGGCTCAGAGCCAAAAGGCACAATAACTTATAATTGGCTCAGTACCAAAAGGTGTGAAAGCCTTTCTACAAGCAAGCCTTCCATTAAGCAAGCTTCCCAATAAGCAAGATTCCCCTTAGGACAGTTCCCCCCCCCAAGGCAATATAAATCCCTCTGAATATATATAGTTATCACCTGATGAGCTCTATGATATAACTCAGCATGGAATGCATCATATCCATGAACTGAACAAGAGTTCAAAGCAGTAAGACATCCTTGATTGAAATAACTGTGTACGTTTAAACTTGGGAAATAAGCCCCTGTTTCAAGGCAGAAAGGGAACACATATGGTCACATGGACAAGAGAGATCTGATATTCCCTTAACCCTTCAGTCTGTCTTATTTTACTTCCAGTCCAAGATGACTTCTGTCTAATCACCCTTGCTCTTCTGGAAGCAATATATTGCCTGCTTCTTTAGATCCTATTTCTGAATTTGGAATGATGATTTTCCAGGACTTTTCCCCTTAGTTCTCTGAATCAGAGTTTTCTTCTTGTCACTAAGTAACTAATTCAACAAGTATGTTGTCTCTTTCACTGAGCCTTACTAGATTACTTCCAAAAATTAAAAAAAAATAATAGCTAACATATAACTGTTAAAGTTCATAAAATTCTTGACATAGATAATCTTATTTCATCCTCACAACAAAACTGTGAAAAAGATGCTATTATTATCCCCATTTTAAAGATAAGGAAACTGAGACTGAGAAATTTTGAATGACTGTCCAAAGTCACAGAACTAGTAGATCTTTCTAACTCCTCATTCATTATTCTATCTGGCTCCCTAGATATCTGAGTTCCTCATCTTGCTTAGGATTAAGACTATTCAGTTTAATTGTTGTAATGTCAGCATAAATATAATCTCCCAGAGGATGATACTTAATCTCAAGCATGTTCAAAAGGCTTCTATAATGTGTATTTTTTTTCCTTAGAGTCTATGACTTACTTCTCCATTACTTCTTGAATGGCATCTCCCTTCAGGCCACCATTCAGAGGTGGCACTGTGCATCCTCAATATTCATTTGGTATGATTTTGGGGTATTCACTCACATCTAACTTCTTTCTCTGCTTCCCCTCCTAGTATCCATGCCTTGGAATTACTCTGAGAAGGCCCCCTCCCGTGACATTTTGCTGTCATACAATAGTACTGAATTTCAGCCATCTGTCTTCATCTTGACTGGTCTTCGAGGACTGGCAGGGGCCCGCATGTGGCTAGGCCCGCTCCTGAGTCTTATGTATATCATCACTCTGACTGGTAATTGCACATTATTATATTTGGTCAAGATTGAGCGCAGCCTCTGGGAGCCCCAATATCTTTTCCTCTCCATGTTGGCAGGAGCTGACATTGGCTTGTCCATCTCAACATTGTCTTCAGTGCTTAAAGTTTTTATCTTTGGTCATCATGAAATTGCATTTGATGGCTGCCTTAGCCAGCTCTTCTTTATTCATACCTTCTCCTCTACAGGATCAGGGATTCTCTTATCCATGGCCTTTGACCGCTTTGTAGCCATCAGCCACCCATTGCACTATACCACCATCCTCACCCATCCACGCATCATTAAAATGGGCTTGGCAGCCTTTTTGAGGGGCATAGCACTCATGTTTCCATTGCCCATCCTTCTTAAGAGGCTGCCTTTCTGCAAAGGCCAGACCCTCTCCTACTCCTACTGCCTCCACCCTGATGTCATGAAGCTGGCCTGCGGTCCTGTCAAGATCAATATCTTCTATGGTCTAGTCTTGGTCATCTGCTCCTTTGCAGTGGACTCCTTGCTCATTGTCCTCTCCTACACCCTCATCCTTCAATCTGTGCTGGGAATTGCTTCCAGAGAAGGTCAGCTCAAGGCACTAAACACCTGCCTGTCCCACATCTTTATTGTCCTCATCTTCTACATGCCACTTCTAGCAATAACACTGTTGCATCGGATCAATAGAAAGAGTTCCCCTCTAACCCATGCTGTCCTAGGCAATATTTATCTCTTCATGCCTCCTATGTTCAACCCAATTATTTACAGTCTGAAAACTAAACAAATACGTGCAGCTCTGCAGAAATCCTTTGGTAGCTGGAAAAGCTGAGGGGTTTGACCTAGGAAATGGAAACCAAGATTCAAGTTCTGGACCATAATCTTAAGCAAAGTGAGTGTGATAGTTTATTTTTAACTGTATTTCCTTATCTTATCTAGACTAGAAGTAAAGTGGCCACTCATCATCCCTATTGCACCATCTCTCCATCCTCTAATTTGATCCTGTTACATTTCTGATCTGCTCTCCCTTCTTACCATATTGGGGCTGGTTCTTAGTTCCATTCCAGGTCATAACTCCAAAGTCCCATCAAATGATTACAAATATACATGTTCCATTATGCCCAGTCCCTAAGATATCCTTTTGATATTTTTATAATACTTCTTGTCTCTACTTAATCTTTCACAGAGATCTCTTTTCTGAATTTGGATAAGTGAAGGGATGGGTCCTTATGGATAGATGTAAGGATGGTCTTCAATTCTCTTTCTCTCTATGTGTCTCTGTCTCTCTTTTTTGTTTTTGTATATCTCTCTTTGTCGCTTTCAGTCTGTCTCTGTGTCTGTCTCTCTTTTATCTTTCCAAGGAGTTCCTATTTCTTCTTTCCATCCTATGAATCTCCATAAACAAATATTTCCCTTTCTGCCCTTGCAGGGAAAGTATGGGGGGGGATATCCAAGCTACCTTGGCTACTAACTAATTCAATTCAACATGTATATAGTGCCTCCTATGCATCAGACACCTCATTAGTTACTAAAAACTATAAAGGTAAAAATGAAATATCATGACCCTCACCTGTCGCTATCCTGAGTTTACTTGTCTTACTTCAAATCTCAGAAGTCCTACCTTCTGCAAAATTTCTTTCCCAGTGCTCCTTAATCTTAATGTTTTGATGTCTGTATAGTCATTTCTACTTAATTATTTGCATGTTGTCTCTCCCACTAGACTGTGAGCTCCTTGAGAGCAGGGACCATTTTTTTTTGTTTGTTTTGTTCTGCATTTTCTTAGCAGCACATAATACACAATACATATTAAATAAATGTTAATTGACTGTCTTTCTAGCAAAGGTGTTGAGTGGTGCATTTCAGATGTGTGGGATCAATTATTAAAAAAAAATAACAAAGTCAAGGATCACATATGATATATTGTAAATAGCTTGTAGACCAGTTTGAGTGGCCAAGTGAGAAGACTACATATGTTCCATTCTGGGGTCCAGGTTGGATCTCTTACCCCAGTCCATTTTTATGCATTTATTTATTCAATTTATTCATTGTATAAGTTGATTGACTGGTTTTGAGGAAATTAATCATAGTTTATATTGATGCAGTACTTTTGAATTTGTAAATATCTTTCTTCTTTGTTATTTCATTTATTCTTTTACAACATCATTTTTTTTTAGCATTTTCCAGTCTATTAACTGAGGGCCAGGCAGATAAAATAATAACTTGCCCATGGTCACAGAGTCCTTTCCTAGAAAGGTCAAAATATCTAACATAAGTATCCTGACACCTTTTCCAAGGAACTTTACATTACACTACAACAATTATTTTCCTTGGCCTAAATAGGCCACTTGAGTCCCACTGGCCAAATAATGGCCAAATAAAGCTATCCCCATAGCTTCTCTGGAAAGAACTTTTACTGCTATGTCTTGACTATTGAGAATAATGAATAAGCTGAAGTGGTTAAATTATTAAAATGCACAGTCTACACTTATATTGGACTGGAATAAAATACTATATTTTACATAATTATTTCTTCAAATTGTGTGAATTTTAATTTACACATTTCACCACTTCAGGGACTTCCTCATTCACACTAATCGGGACCTAGCTGTACTCATTTCCTATTAAAATCCTAATTGATTATTATAAATCATGTCTAATCTTTGGAACATTCCATCCCACCTTTGCAAACACCCTCAGCTCTCAGTGGATTATATTACAGATGATAAAGATATACAATGTAAGCTTCTATAGCTCTCTGCTTCATCACTTCAAAACTCCCTTGTTACTCCACCTAGTCTAATGACTTTCCTTCACATTGTATTGGAAGTTTCCTCTTTTCCATGGGTAATCTTTCTATTTTTGTCACCCATCATTAGGACTAGAAATGACTGAAGAGTGATATTATATTTTGTTATATTAAAACCTACTCCAATTCATACTTTATGTATTAACCTTACTATAGTATCCCAGTAGGGGATCATAAAGACTCTATGTTTCCCCGTTAATATTTTCCTTTTCCTCTAATGACATGAAAAAAAAAAAAACTATTTTAACTTTTCTTTTACAAATGTTGAGTTCCAAATTCTCTCCTTCCCTACCCCCACTTTGAGAAGGCAAATTATTTGACATAGCTTATACATGTGTAGTCATGCAAAACATATTTCCACATATAGGATCTATTTAAAGACTCTCAAGCATAGAGAACTCATTATACTTCAACTCATCCTATTTTATTTTTGAACAATTTTAAGGTTTAGAAATATTATTTTACTTTTTATTGTTGATTTTTTTCTTCCATTAGCCTCTCCTCATTTACCTTACTTCTACTTGCTGAAATAAAAAACAACTAAATTTAATTCTATCTCTGTTTTATAATCCTTTTCATATTTGAAGGTAGTAGCATCATGACCCTCATTCCCATATTCTTAAAGTTATCAACTCTCATTAACATAGGCTCCCTCTTCTAAATATGATTTAGTCTCTTAATTTCATTCCTTAAAAAGTTGTATCAAAAATGAACACAGAACTTCAGATGTGTGGCCAAGGCAAGAGGCAAGGTGACTCTCACTTACCACAATCTGGATGTTAGATTTCTAATAATACGTTCTACTAAAGCATTACTCCTTTCCCCCCTACAAATTTTGTGGAATCATAGAATTTCAGAGTTGGAAGGGACTTGAGAGGTTATCTAGTCCATTATATAATGAAAAAATTTTCTAGAAAAAACACTGAATTTTGAGTCAGTGGGTCTGGGTTTTATTCTTGGCTTTGTTACTTGCTTCTTGTGTGACCTTAGGCAAGATTAATCTGGTGCATAGTTTCCCTTTGGATAATATGAAGGGATAGAATACATAATCTCTGAGATCTCTTAAGGTTCTAAACTTAAGATACCATGACCCTTCATCATCCATCTTCTACTATATATGGCCTATAATAGGAATTTCATTAGTTCCCAATCTGGAATTGGATAACCTTAATTCCTCAGAAAATGTTCTTACACAGAGATAAATGTGCCTCTCTGCAATAACTTTTCATGACTTCTGGTGGAATGCTCAAGCAGAATAAATCTGATCAATTTTCTTTATGATAACTCATTAAATATTTTGTAATAGGGGCGGCTAGGTGGCGCAGTGAATAGAGCGCCGGCCCTGGAATCAGAAGGACCTGAGTTCAGAGCTGGCCTCCAACACTTAATCCGCACAAACAAAAACCTAGCCGTGTAACCTTGGGCAAGTTACTTAACCCCAATTGCCCTAAAGGGGCGACTAGGTGGAGCAGTGAGTAAGAGCGCCGGCCTCGGAGTTTGGATGACCCAAGATCAGATCCGGCCTCAGAAATGAGCACCCACGCATAAATAATGACTAGCCGTGTAACCTTGAGCAAGTTACTTAACCCCAATTGCTTTAAAAAAAAAATATTTTGTAATAGCTCTTCCCCAAGTCTCATCTTTTGTAGTTCAGATTCCCCAGTTACCCATAAAAGTGATGAATGTCCATTATTTTTTCTCTTCTTTCTACGCCTCTGTATGGTACAGAGATTATTCCTTTTACTCAAGGGACCTGACTTTAGATTATGGTAACTGTCCCATACATTTCCTAAATGTTCATCTCTGTGGGCTATTGTATAAACAAAACAATGGCTATTTGTGTAAATACTACCAAGTAGCACTGGGCTCATGGTTCTATGGGTCTCAACTTGTAATGGTAATGGAATTTGAATATCCCCTTGTATTTGCAATCAAATAGGTACTTAGCACTTAGTTTCATATCAATTATTAAGACCCTGAACTTGTGAATCCCATAGTGGGATGGACTTTTTGACAACAAGATTGGGCTGGAACAGGGAGGAGCTAATAGCTTATATAAATAAAAGCCCCAGGCGGAGCCAAGATCACAGAGTAGAAGCAGCATGTCCAAGGCACTCTCCCCCCATATCACCTCATAACTATGTAAAAGGGATCTCTGAACAAATTGTGGATCCCCAGCTCCCAAAGAATGACACAGAGAAGCTAACCATCTGCTGAGGACAGCCCAGCAACCCTGCAGGAAGGACCAGTGCAGCACTCTGGGAGCTGGCAACACAGCACACAGTGTGTGGAGAGCTTAGCCCAGGTCCGCATGAGCCTCGGTTTTAGCCCCAGGGAAGCCCGGGCGAGCAGCCGGCTGGAGGGACACCAGAACATCAGTAGCTGTGGTGATTCCAGAATTATCAACACAGACATGCCAAGGAAAAAGTGAGAGGTTAGTGCCCTATGGACTTTGGGATCAGTATTTGTGGAACGCATTGGCTTCCTCCCCTGGGGGCTAGAAGCCACTGATGAGACATGCCATTTTCAGTTTTCAATGGCAGCTCCAACTCCTGGCCTGCAAACTATAGGGAGATCCAGAGATCAGTCTTGGGGGGTAATCACTCTTGCTTTAACCTCCCTGGATCTGGCTTGTGGTCTGGGGTGGAGGTCGTGGGGTGGGTATCTAGCTTTCCAGAAACGGAAGTTGTCACTCCACACATTCGGGATAGAAGCTCCCCTCTCTGGTGGCAGAGTCCTACTGTGGCAACAAGCCCAAAAGTCAAGTAATTAAGTGGCAACATGCCAAGGCAAAGGAAACAAATTAAACGGAAAAATGCAACATTAGAATCCTATTTTGGGGTCAAAGAGGACCGAATAATAGAATAGGAAGAGGACTGTGAGGTCAGAAATCCAACTCCAAAAGTTGCAAAGGAAAATATGAGTGGGTTACAGGCCATATAGGACTTTAAGAAGGACTTTAAAAATCAAATAAGAGAAATGGAGGAAAAATTGTGAAGAGAAATGAGAAGGAAGCAGGAAAAGTATGAAATGAGGGTCAACAGCCTGACTGAGGAAAACAACACCTTAAAAAATAGACTAACTCAAATGGCAAAGGAGGCCCAAAAGGGCAATGAGGAGAAGAATGCCTTAAAAAGTCGAATGTGCCAGGTGGAAAAAGAATCTCAAAAGTTCACTGAGGAGATTCATTCCTTCAGAGTTAGACTGGAGGAAATGGAAGCTAATGACTTTATGAGAAATCAAGATGCTGTTGAGCAGATCCAAACAAATGAAAGATTAGAAGGCAATGTGAAATATCTCATGGGAAAAACCACTGACCTGGAAAATAGATCCAGGAGAGAAAATTTAAAAATTATTGGACTACCTGAAAGCCATGATCAAAGAAAGAACCTAGAAATCACCCTTCAAGAAATTCTCAAGGAAAATTGCCCTAATATTTTAGACCCAGAGGGCAAAATAGATGTTGAAAGAATCCACAGACCACCTTCTGAAAAAGATCCCAAAAATCAAACTCCCAGGTATATTATAGCCAGTTTCCAGAATCCTTAGATCAAGGAGAAAATACTACAAGCAGCCAGGAAGAAACAATTTCAATACTGTGGAAACACAATCAGAATGGCACAGGACCTGGCAGCTTCTACACTGAGGCATCAAAGAGCATGGAATATGATATTGCAGAGGGTAAAAGAGCTGGGTCTGAACCCAAGGGTCACCTACCCAGCAAAACTGAGTATTCTGTTTCAGGGGAAAATATGGCCATTCAGTGGAATAGAGGACTTTCAAGCATTCTTGAGGAAAAACCCAGAATTGAATAGAAAATTTGACATCCAGACACAAGAGGCAAGAGATGCCTGAGAAGTTAATAGGGAAAAGAAATCAAAAGTAACTTATCAAAGTTGACCTATTTACATTCCTACATGGGAAAACAATGACTATGACTGATGAAACCTCTCTCAGTATGAAAATAATGGAAGAAGGGTGTATAGTCATTTGAATAGATATGTGAATGTGTGTATATATGTTTACAGGTATACATGGATAGAGGGCATAGGTTGAATTTGTTGAGAAGGGATGATACTTTGGGGGTGAAATTATGAGGTGAGAGAGGAAAGTGGCAAGAGGAGATGGGGAGAGACAGGGCAGGGTAAACTATCTCATGCAGAAGAAGCAAAGGGAAGTGGCTGCAGGGGAGGGGAAGAATAGGGAGGCAAAAAGGCAAAACCACACTCTCATTGAATTTGGTCCTAGGAGAGAATGACATACATACTAAATGGGATATCTCAACCTGCAGCAGAATAGGGGGAAGGGGGATGAGAGGAGGGATGATGGATGGGAGGGCATTCTTGGGGGAGGGGAGGTTGGAAGTACCCACTATATAAGAGGGACATGATCAAGTAGGGAATGGACCAGGTGAGGGGTGGGATGGGTGGGAGGAAATTATAAGCAGCCTTGAACAATATATCTACCATGGTAATGTTTTGCATAGCTAGACATGTACAACATATACTGAATTACTCATCTCCCCAGAGGGAAAGGGTGACAAGGGAAGAAGGGAATGGATCTGAAATTCGACGTCTTAAAATTAAATGTTTTAAATATATATAAATACTATTATAAATGCTCTTTTGCATGTAATTGGGAGATAAGATGCTCAGGCATGGGGGCACAGAGTTTCACATTGCTCTAATGGAGAAGTCAAAGGGGATATGGGAGAAGATATGGGAGACAGCAGATTGGAGGAAGCGATATCTTGTGGGACTGCTATTCTGGGATGGTGGGTAGGGGAAAAATGGGGGGAAATTGTAACTCAAAATCTGTTGTAAATGAATGATGTAAAACAGAAGTTAATAAAGCATTTGTTTAATAAAAACCCCAAGCTCAGAGAACCAGAACTTCTGGAAGCAAGCATCTGGAGGATGGGCTGCTACTGCTGGAGAGAGAAGAGAAAACATCTGTGAATGAGAATTGCTGAGAGAGAAAGAGACAACTGCCAGGATCCTGATAAATGCTATGGATTGAGAACAGAATGGAGAACAGAACTTGTGGTGCTATAATTTCTCCTGAGAACTTCTTCTGAGAACTGAATTATAACTTCTGAAAAATGAGAAGAGAGGTGAACTGGGAGGAGGCATGGCTGTGGTATTGGTACTTTGTCTATCTGTTTTGAAGTTACTTTGTCAGATTAGTCTGCTAATATAGGACAGTGTTGTTGTTACAGAATCCCTGGCACCTTGATACTGGATTAGAAACCCTGAAAGAGAATTTTCTTGTTATACATTTATAGAAATACTGGAGGAGGCTCTTGCTGACAATTTCAGAGGTCCGGGGACAATACTGATGATTTGTTTTGAGTTCTCAGACCTTGTTGGTGGGTCTGAGTTAATTTCACAGGCAGAAAGTGAATTGGTGAGACTGCCAGGAATGTGCATGAATGTTATTGTGGCTTTGTTAAGCTTTGTCTACCCAGGAATAAAAATAGTGAAGGACTTGAGGTCGGCCAGACACTGAACTTCGGTGTGGAACAGGAACTGGACAAGGAACTGCACAAAAGCTAGACAAAGAACTGAGAGATGTTTGTCTTTGAACTCAGGTGACAGTTTGATAGATTTGGGCAGGAGCCAGGACCAAGGAAGAGGAACCTTGGTAGCTGAGATGCTGCCTCTAGTCAAGATGAAAAGACCTCTCCTTGGGTATTTAATGCAAACTGAGAAGATCATGATTTACTAGGGGTGGAGTACTTTTGACCTTTGTACTTTGATGATTGAGTTAAGGACTTACTAATTAAGGATGATTGGAAACTAATCTCCAATTAAGATGAAAGAAGACTTTTTGATGAAGAGATTAAGAAAATGTTCACCAAGGGGTGAACTTTGTGAGTGAATAAATGAATATTCTTTGTTTAAAACTATATGACCATGCCCGGCCATGAAAAATAATCCCTTGATGGCTGAGTAGAAACAGCTCTTCCAAGCCACTCTGCCCCCAGATTCCCCCCAAACTATGTAAAAGGGGACTCTGAATAACTTCTGGAGCCCCAGCACCCACAGAACGACACAGAGATGCTAACCTCCCACTGAGGACAGCCCAGCAGCCCTGCAGGAAGGACCAGCGCAGCGGTCTGGGAGCCGGCAACGCGCAGAGCGCAGAGCGCAGGAGCCCAGTCGAGCCGAGCCCAGGTCCTCGTGAGCCGAGGTTTTAGCCCCAGGGCGGCAGGGCCAGCAGCCAGCTGGAGGAACCCCAGAACACCAGGAGCTGTGGCAACTCCAGAATTATCAACTTTGACATGCCTAGGACAAAGTAAGAGGTTAGTGTCCTATGGACTTTGGGACCTGTATTTGGGGAATGCGTCAGCTCCCTCCCCTGGGGGCTAGAAGCCACTGAGGAGACACGCCATTTTGTAGTTTTCAGAGTTAGCTCCGGCTCCCAGCATACAAATCGTGGGGAGATCCAGCGATCAGTCTTGGGGGGTAATCGCTCTTGCTTTAACCTCCCTGGATCTGGATTGTGATCTAGGGTGGAAGTTGTGGGTGGGTTTACAGCTTGCCAGAAACGGAAGTTGCCCCCCACACGTTCGGGACGAAAATTCCTCTATCTGGCCTTAAAGCCATAGTGTGGCAACAAGCCCAAAAGTCAAGCAATTAAGTGGCAACATGCCAAGGCAAAGGAAACAGAAAAATGCAACCCTAGACTCCTATTTTGGGGGCATAGAGCGGGAAAAGGACTGTGAGGTCAGAAGTCCTGCTCCAAAAGCCCCAGGGGAAAACATGAGCGGGTTGCAGGCCATAGAGGACCTTAAGAAGGACTTTAAAAATCAAATAAGAGATGTGGAGGAAAAATTAGAAAGAGAAATGAGAAGGATGCAGGAAAAGTATGAAATGAGGGTCAACAGCCTGACTGAGGAAAACAACACCTTAAAAATTAGACTAGCTCAAATGGCAAAGGAGGCCCAAAAGGGCAATGAGGAGAAGAATGCCTTAAAAAGTCGAATTTGCCAGATGGAAAAAGAATCTCAAAAGTTCACTGAGGAGATTCATTCCTTCAGAGTTAGACTGGAGCAAATGGAAGCTAGTGACTTTATGAGAAATCAAGATGCTGTTAAGCAGATCCAAACAAACGAAAGATTAGAAGGCAATGTGAAATATCTCATGGGAAAAACCACTGACCTGGAGAATAGATCCAAGAGAGACAATTTAAAATTTATTGGACTACCTGAAAGCCATGATCAAGGAAAGAACCTAGACATCAACCTTCAAGAAATTCTCAAGGAAAACTGCGCTGATGTTTTAGATCCAGAGGGCAAAATAGAGGTTGAAAGAATCCACCGATCACCTCCTGAAAAAGATCCCAAAAAGAAAACTCCCAGGAATATTATAGCCAGGTTCCAGAATCCCCAGATCAAGGAGAAAATACTACAAGCAGCCAGGAAGAAACAATTTCAATATTGTGGAAACACAATCAGAATAGCCCAGGACCTGGCAGCTTCTACACTGAGGGATCGAAGGGCATGGAATATGATATTCCAGAGGGCAAAAGAACTGGGAATGAACCCAAGGGTCACCTACCCAGCAAAACTGAGTATTCTGTTTCAGGGGAAAATATGGTCATTCAGTGGAATAGAGGACTTTCAAGCATTCTTGAGGAAAAAACCAGAATTGAATAGAAAATTTGACATCCAGACACAGGAAGGAAGAGATGCCTGAGAAGGTAATCGGGGAAGAGAGATCAAGGGGAACTTATCAAAGTTGAACTATTTACATTCCTATATGGAAAAGCAATAACTGTAACTGATGATATCTTTCTCACTATGAAAATAATGGAAGAAGGGGGTGTGGTCATATGAATGTGTGTATATATGTTTACAATTATACATGGATATAGGGCACAGGTTGAATTTGTTGGGAAGGTATGATACTTTTGGGGTGAAATTGTGAGGTGAGAGAGGAAAGTGGCAAGAGGAGATGGGGAGAGACTGGGTAGGGTAAACTATCTCATGTAGAAGAAGCAAGGGGATGTGACTGCAGGGGAGGGGGAGAATAGGAAGGCAAAAAGGCAAAACCACATTCTCATTGAATTTGTTTCTGGGAGAGAATGACATATATACTAAAAGGGATATCTCAACCTGCAGCAGAATAGGCGGAAGGGGGAAGAGAGGAGGGATGACGGATGGGAGGGCATTATTGAGGGGAGGGGAGGTTGGAAGTACTATAGAAAAGGGACAGGATCAAGTAGGGAATGGACCAGGTAAGGGGGTTTGATGAGTGGGAAGGAAATATAAGCTGCATTGTACGATATATCTACTATGGTAATGTTTAGCATAGCTAGACATGTACAACATATACTGAATTACTTATCTTCCCAGAGGGAATGGGTGACAAGAGAGGAAGGAAATGGATCTGAAATTCGAGGTTTTAAGACTAAATATTTCAAATATATATATATATATATATATATATATATATATATACATATATACATATATATATATACTATTATTAATATTCTTTTGCTTGTATTTGGGAGATAAATGTGCAGGAATTGGGACACAAAGATTCACCTTCCTCTAATGGAAAAGTCAAAGGGGGTATGGGAGAAGATGGGGAGAAAGCAGATTGGAGGAAGTGATATCTTGTGGGAATGCTATTCTGGGAGGGTGGGTAGTGGAAAACAGGGAGGGAAAATAATTGTAACTCAAAATATGGTGGAAATGGATGATTTAAAACAGAAGTTAATAAAGCATTTGTTTAATAAAAAAAAGAAATCAAGCAAAAAAAATGACATCACTATGCTAAAGTTAAGTTTCAATATGTCTAACTGTGCCTTATCTGACCAATACAAGCTCAGAATGCTTTACCATACGTCAGGCACAAATAGTCCGTGCGAACATTTGGGGTTGATTCCCCAAATCTGCATATCCTGTGTTTCCTTTGAGCTGTTTCAATTCTACTTTGCTCATGTAGCATAGCACCTTTTCTGATGTGGGCATGTGGTGTGATGTTGGGCAATTCTGAGTCAGTGTCTCACATAATCAATTGCAAAGTTCTTGAAAGAGACCTTGAGAGTATCCTTGTTTTACTTCTGGTCACAATGTGGATGGAGCTTGCCCTGTGTGAGTTCTCCATAAAATAGTCTTTTCTCTGCCTGGGCAAGGTGGAGAACACTCAAGAAAGACAAGTAATTTTATTGACTTACAGTCCTGGATATGATTCCTTTGGTTTAGTGTTTTCTAAATAAGCTAGATTCTGAAAATAAGCTAGATTTGATATGTTGTTTGCCTGAGTACTTGTACATGTAAGGGTGAGCCCCTTTCACATTTTGAGTGGCTACTTTTGCAGGATATTTAAATACAGAGGCAGTGAGACATATGGATAGGGACCTGGCATTAGAATCAGGCAGAATTCAGTTCAAGCCTTGTGTCTGACACAGACTTGCTGAGTGACTCTGAGTAAGTCATGTGAGTTTTAATACTTCAGGCAGCTCTCTAAGATTCCAAGTGGCTAAATCCTGATTTGGAGCCCACCATTGCTAAAGGGAGTTTCTCTGCCAGGAATTCCCCATATTAATGAAATCACAGATCTACTGCAAATAAAAAAAAAAAAATAAGAGTTGCATGGGGATACAATCTCTTTGACGTATAGAAGGGCCACATTTACATATTAAACAATATCTACATTTTTAAAAAAATAAGCATTTATTATGTACGAGATATAGACCACACAGTCTGTAAAGGATTTTACAAATATTTTATCATTTGATATTATATACTTAACAAGTATCAGACACTGTACTAAGCATAAGAGAGAGGAAAACAAAAGTGAAATGGTCCTGATCCTCCAGGACCTTCAGTTCTAATAAAGGAAACAACAAGAGTATATACACAATATATAAAAAAAATGAATGTAATACAGTTCAGTGCCAAAGCCACCTGGAATACCAAAATAGAATGGACATGCTTGCTGATGTCAGAAGAATGAGAAAAATTAAATGTCTCCTAGCTGCATTATTTATTCTTAAAAGGTCAGAAATATAGTTGAACAATCTCCTACTTGACGTGGATGGTCTCAATATGTATCCTCTTCTCATTTTTTATGAGAGGACAGATTTAAAATTGTGCAAAGCCAACCACAAGCACCTTTCCAGAGGACTGCTGCTGTGAACAGCTTTCAAGGTTCTGATTACACAGTAGAGTGAACTTTATTTATTTGGTAACAAACTAAGACAAAACATTCACAGAAATCAAAGTACGGGACTCACAATGTTATGGTATAACAACTTATCACTAAAATGGATGCATAGTTTTCACCAAAGTGGTCATATAGTTTTTTTTCTTTTTAAACAAATTCTTTATTAACTTCTGTTTTACATCATTCATTTCCACCAGATTTTGAGTTACAATCATTTTCCCCCCGTTATTCCCCTACCCACCCTCCCAGAATAGCAGTCCCACAAGATATCGCTTCCTCCAATCTGCTCTCTCCCATACCTTCTCCCATACCCCCTTCGACTTTTCCATTGGAGGAAGATGAATCTTGTGTCCCAATGCCTGCACATCTTATCTCCCTATTACAAGCAAAAGAGTATTAATAATAGTATTTATATATATTTGAAACATTTAATGTTACGACCTCGAATTTCAGATCCATTTCCTTCCTCCCTTGTCACCCATTCCCTCTTGGGAGATAAGTAATTCAGTATATGTTGTACATGTCTAGCTATGCAAATCATTATCATAGTAGATATATTGTACAAGGCTGCTTATAATTCCCTCCCACTCATCCCACCCCCCACCTGGTCCATTCCCTACATGATCCTGTCCCTCTTCTATAGTGGGTACTTCCAACCTCCCCTCCCCCCAAGAATGCCCTCCTATCCATCATCCCTCCTCTCATTCCCCTTCCCCCTATCCTGCTGCAGGTTGAGATATCCCATTTAGTATGTATGTCATTCTCTCCCTGAACCTAATTCAATGTGAATGTGGTTTTGCCTTTTTAGCCTTCCTATTCTCCCCCTCCCTTGCAACCACTTCCCCTTGCTTCTTCTACATGGGATAGTTTACCCTACCCTGTCTCTCCCCATCTCCTCTTGCCACTTTCCTCTCTCACCTCATAATTTCATCCCTTGAGTATTCTCCCTTCCCAACAAATTCAACCTATGCCCTCTATCCATATATAACTGTAACCATATACACACACATTCACAAATGTATTCATATGACCACACCCCCTTCTTCCATTATTTTCATAGTGAGAAAGATATCATCAGTTACAGTTATTGCTTTTCCATATAGGAATGTAAATAGTTCAACTTTGATAAGTTCCCTTTGATCTCTCTTCCCCGATTACCTTCTCAGGCATCTCTTCCTTCCTGTGTCTGGATGTCAAATTTTCTATTCAATTCTGGTTTTTTCCTCAAGAATGCTTGAAAGTCCTCTATTCCACTGAATGACCATATTTTCCCCTGAAGCAAAATACTCAGTTTTGCTGGGTAGGTGACCCTTGGGTACATTCCCAGTTCTTTTGCCCTCTGGAATATCATATTCCATGCTCTTTGATGCCTCAGTGTAGAAGCTGCCAGGTCCTGTGCCATTCTGATTGTGTTTCCACAATATTGAAATTGTTTCTTCCTTGCCGCTTGTAGTATTTTCTCCTTGATCTGGGGATTCTGGAACCTGGCTATAATATTCCTGGGAGTTTTCTTTTTGGGATCTTTTTTAGGAGGTGATCGGTGGATTCATTCAACCTCTATTTTGCCCTTTGGATCTAAAACACCAGGGCAGTTTCCCTTGAGAATTTCTTGAAGGGTGATTTCTAGGTTCTTTCTTTGATCATGGCTTTCAGGTAGTCCAATAATTTTTAAATTTTCTCTCCTGGATCTATTTTCCAGGTAAGTCGTTTTTCCCATGAGATATTTCACATTGCCTTCTAATCTTTTGTTTGTGTGGATGTGCTTAACAGCATCTTCATTTCTCATAAAGTCATTAGCTTCCATTTGCTCCAGTCTAACTCAGAAGGAATGATTCTCCTCAGTGAACTTTTGAGATTCTTTTTCCATCTGGCAAATTTGACTTTCTAAGGCATTCTTCTCCTCATTGCCCTTTTGGGCCTCCTTTGCCATTTGAGTTAGTCTGTTTTTTTTTTTTTATTAAACAAATGCTTTATTAACTTCTGTTTTACATCATTCATTTCCGCCAGATTTTGAGTTACAATCATTTTCCCCCCATTATTCCCCTAACCAGCCTCCCTGAATAGCAGCCCCACAAGATATCCCTTCCTCCAATCTGCTCTCTCCCATACCTTCTCCCATACCCCCATCGACTTTTCCATTAGAGGAAGATGAATCTTTGTGTCCCAATGCCTGCACATCTCATCTCCCAATTATAGGCAAAAGAGTATTAATAATAGTATTTATACATATATTTGAAACATTTAATGTTACGGCCTCGAATTTCAAATCCATTTCCTTCCTCCCTTGTCACCCATTCCTTCTTGGGAAATAAGTAACTCAGTATATGTTGTACATGTCTAGCTATACAAAACATTATCATGGTAGATATATTGTACAAGGCTGCTTATAATTCCCTCTCACTCATCCCACCCCCCACCTGGTCCATTCCCTACATGATCCTGTCCCTCTTCTATAGTGGGTACTTCCAACCTCCCCTCACCCCAAGGATGCCCTCCCTTCCATCATCCCTCCTCTCATCCCCCTTCCCCCTATCCTGCTGCAGGTTGAGATATCTCATTTAGTATGTATGTCATTTTCTCCCTGAACCAAATTCAATGTGAATGTGGTTTTGCCTTTTTATCCTTCCTTATTCTCCCCCTCCTTTGCAACCACTTCTCCTACATGAGATAGTTTACCCTACCATGTCTCTCCCCATCTCCTCTTGCCACTTTCCTCTCTCACCTCATAATTTCATCCCTTGAGTATTCTCCCTTCCCAACAAATTCAACCTATGCCCTCTATTCATATATAACTGTAACCATATACACACACATTCACATATGTATTCATATGACCACACCCCCTTCTTCCATTATTTTCATAGTGAGAAAGATATCATCAGTCACAGTTATTGCTTTTCCATATAGGAATGTAAATAGTTCAACTTTGATAAGTTCCCCTTGATCTCTTTTCCCTGATTACCTTCTCAGGCATCTCTTCCTTCCTGTGTCTGGATGTCAAATTTTCTATTCAATTCTGGTTTTTCCTCAAGAATGCTTGAAAGTCCTCTATTCCACTGAATGACCATATTTTCCCCTGAAACAAAATACTCAGTTTTGCTGGGTAGGTGACCCTTGGGTTCATTCCCAGTTCTTTTGCCCTCTGGAATATCATATTCCATGCCCTTCGATCCCTCAGTGTAGAAGCTGCCAGGTCCTGGGCTATTCTGATTGTGTTTCCACAATATTGAAATTGTTTCTTCCTGGCTGCTTGTAGTATTTTCTCCTTGATCTGGGGATTCTGGAACCTGGCTATAATATTCCTGGGAGTTTTCTTTTTGGGATCTTTTTCAGGAGGTGATCGGTGGATTCTTTCAACCTCTATTTTGCCCTCTGGATCTAAAACATCAGGGCAGTTTTCCTTGAGAATTTCTTGAAGGGTGATTTCTAGGTTCTTTCCTTGATCATGGCTTTCAGGTAGTCCAATAAATTTTAAATTGTCTCTCCTGGATCTATTCTCCAGGTCAGTGGTTTTTCCCATGAGATATTTCACATTGCCTTCTAATCTTTCGTTTGTTTGGATCTGCTTAACAGCATCTTGATTTCTCATAAAGTCACTAGCTTCCATTTGCTCCAGTCTAACTCTGAAGGAATGAATCTCCTCAGTGAACTTTTGAGATTCTTTTTCCATCTGGCAAATTCGACTTTTTAAGGCATTCTTCTCCTCATTGCCCTTTTGGGCCTCCTTTGCCATTTGAGCTAGTCTAATTTTTAAGGTGTTGTTTTCCTCAGTCAGGCTGTTGACCCTCATTTCATACTTTTCCTGCATCCTTCTCATTTCTCTTTCCAATTTTTCCTCCACATCTCTTATTTGATTTTTAAAGTCCTTCTTAAGGTCCTCTATGGCCTGCAACCCGCTCATGTTTTCCCCTGGGGCTTTTGGAGCAGGACTTCTGACCTCACAGTCCTTTTCCCGCTCTATGCCCCCAAAATAGGAGTCTAGGGTTGCATTTTTCTGTTTCCTTTGCCTTGGCATGTTGCCACTTAATTGCTTGACTTTTGGGCTTGTTGCCACACTATGGCTTTAAGGCCAGATAGAGGAATTTTCCTCCCGAATGTGTGGGGGGCAACTTCCGTTTCTGGCAAGCTGTAAACCCACCCACAACTTCCACCCTAGATCACAATCCAGATCCAGGGAGGTTAAAGCAAGAGCGATTACCCCCCAAGACTGATCGCTGGATCTCCCCACGATTTGTATGCTGGGAGCCGGAGCTAACTCTGAAAACTACAAAATGGCGTGTCTCCTCAGTGGCTTCTAGCCCCCAGGGGAGGGAGCTGACGCATTCCCCAAATACAGGTCCCAAAGTCCATAGGACACTAACCTCTTACTTTGTCCTAGGCATGTCTATGTTGATAATTCTGGAGTCGCTGTTGTTCTGGGGTTCCTCCAGCTGGCTGCTGGCCCTGCCGCCCTGGGGCTAAAACCTTGGCTAACGTGGACCTTGTCTCTGCTCGGCTCCCCGTGCTCTTTGTGCTGCCAGGTCCCAGACCGCTCCACTGGTCCTTCCTGCAGGGCTGCTGGGCTGTCCTCAGTGGGAGGTTAGCTTCTCTGTGACGTTCTGTGGGTGCTGGGGCTCCAGAAGTTGTTCAGAGTCCCCTTTTACATAGTTTGGGGGGAATCTGGGGGCAGAGAGGTTTGGATGAGCTGTTTCTACTCCGCCATCTTGGCTCTGCCCCCACATTGCCTTATAATATTTCATTTGTTTGGATCTGCTTAACAGTATCCTGATTTCTCATAAAGCCATTGGCTTCCATTTGCTCCAGTCTAACTCTGAAGGAATGAATCTCCTCAGTGAACTTTTGAGATTCTTTTTCAATCTGGCAAATTTGAGTTTTTAAGGTGTTCTCTTCCTCATTGCCCTTTTGGCCCTCCTTTGCCATTTGAGTTAGTTTATTTTTAATCAGGCTGTTGACCCTCATTTCATACTTTTCCTGCATCCTTCTCATTTCTCTTCCCAATTTTTCCTCCACTTCTCTTATTTGATTTTTAAAGTCCTTCTTAAGGTCCTCTATGGCCTGCAACCTGCTCATATTGTCCCCTGGGGCTTTTGGGTCAGGACTTATGATCTCACAGTCCTCCTCCTATTCTATGCTTCGATCGTTTTTGCCCCCATAGTAGGAGTCTAAAATTGCATTTTTCTGTTTAAATTGTTTCCTTTGCCTTGACATGTTGCCACTTAATTATTTGACTTTTGGGCTTGTTGCCACAGTATGGCTCGCGCCAGACAGGAATTTTCACCCCAAATCTGTGGTGGGGGGGGGTCAACTTCCGTTTCTGGAAAGCTGGAAACCCACCGACGACCTCCACCCTAGAGTGATGTCATTTTTGATCCTCTTTCAAAACTAAGGACAATGACTAACCATCAATATGGTGGAGGGTCCCAAATATTTTATTTTCTTTCTCATTGGTGTTTTTTAAGTCACCATCCTTCACTGCATAATTTTAATTTGCTTGGTGTATCCTGTTCTAGCTTATTTGTTAATATCCGCTTTCTTTGATGAGTCTCACTGTTGGTTTACTTGCTGGGATGTGTAAATTGCATCAGCCTTTCTTAACAAACGTCTTACCTTCTGGCCTTTCTTTTCTTTTTCATAGTTTTATAAAAAGATAGAATACCATGCTGAAGAAAAATTTCAGGACAGGAGAAACAAAGATTATTTAATTTCACTGGTATGCAGAATTCCCAATAAGGACGCATCCTTTACTAGTTCAGATAAGCACCTGCTCAGCTAGTTGAGATCTTAGGGATTTGCCTACAGCACTGAGAAGTTAAGTTTGTTTGTTTGTTTGTTTTGTAATGTAAGCTACATTTTTGATGTAGCCAACATTTGTCAGAGGTAAGACATGAAACACAGTCTCCCTGATCACGAGGCTGTTTCTGTGCTATTATTGTGCAGAGAATAAGAGAGAGACTGAGACCTAGGTTCAAGGTAAATATCGATGTGAATTTATTGATCAAGTGCATGACTGCCCTGGAGTATACACTCAAATCAGGCAGCCCCAAATGAGGCACCATACAATGCTTATAAAGGCAAAAACCACAATCTGGGAGGGGCCTAGCATAAGCAATGACCATACAGAAGCCAAGAACAGCCATTGGTTGGATCTATAGCTCAGGACTAATTTGGGAAACATGGTGTAAGGGTACAAGGGTGTGGCCTTCCTTGTAACAGGAATCCCTCCTAGAACAGGGTGGAGGATACAGGGTGGAGGGCACAAGGAGAGTGGAATTCCCCAGAACAGCCTGGGGTCTTGGAACAGGCCAGGGTCATATTCTGGGAGGAGGGTGTGGGGGACTTTGCTTGGTCAGCAGTCTTGGTGGGGACCTTGCTTGGTCAGCATCCCAGAACAGGGTGGTCTCTTAAATGAGATAGACTTGCTCCATGGTCTTTATACAGATGTGCACCATGACCCTTGTACAAAATGCTGTTTCAAGGCTTATGGATTTAGGGAAGTACTTATTCAGGGAGAGATAAGGGAGCAGGGGACCTTGCCTTGGGTGATTCACTTTTACCCAGCACTAAGCCTTTAAGCTGGTACAAGCGGTTACAGGGTTTAGGATAGAGACAAAGTATGAAGGGGCTCAGTGGTGGGCTCCAAATCAGGTGGTATGTGCTCTGGGTTAGGGTAAAACACTATTATAATAGCCATTATATTGTATTGACTCATAGCAGGAAATAATACAAGAAAATTATCTACAAGTATTAGAAATATATTTTAAAGTTATTGTTCTTTATTTTTTTAAGATAACCAATGACATCATGGGTGATGTTTTGACTTGTGGATGAATTGATTTAAGTGAGACAGAAGTTGCACAAAGTCTTTTCCAGAATCATTAATTTCCAATGGCAAGACAAAAGTCAGAATGACTGGGGATGGCCCAGGATGCAGTGGATGAACTTGGTATCTTGTTATCTAATCAAGAACTAAGCATGCCACAGCACCTGCTTTAGCCCCTTTCATGGTCATTGGAATAAATTGCTCTATTTGGGGAATTCTTCACATTCTTGGGGTAGACGTTTTTCTAACTCATCAATGTGTTTGAGGCTTGTTCTTTATCCTCAATCTGGTTTACCAGGATGTGGTCATTTTTTATATTACAGCTTCTTGGAGCCACAGGTAAGAACTCAGTGAAAGATGGACACCAAATGGTAATGAATGGCCCTGAAAAGGGATCAGCAATTCCTCATACCAGAGGTATTAGTCTTTCTGGAATACCTTATACTCCCAGAAAAAAAATTGCTATAAAAATTCAGATCTTTTTAATTTTTTTCTGCTTGCAATACTTTTTTTTCCATTTTAATTATTAAATGACTCAGGCGATTTTGCTTATTCTTATTTCCTAAGTTTTTTAAAAGCAATGATTTACCAGCAGCTCATATTGAGTTTACAAAGATGGAAAGTAATTTGACCATGCTTGTACTTATGAAATTAATTTTTTGCAACCCACAAAAGATAAGACTTTACATTTAATACTTTTAAACTTCATTGCATTAGATCTGTTTCCTTATTCAAATTTGTCATGGTCATTTTGGACCCTAATTCTGGGTCTTGAATTTTCAGAACTTTTTCTTGATTGAATTACTACTCTCCCTATATGTTTCCTCTAAAGGGAAAGAATTCTGTAATTATTAATTTTGCATAGTCTCCCAAGAGGATAATGTATTTGATATGTCTCTGTTGTATGAAGTCAAGCCTAACTCTGAGAATAGTTTCTAGGAGTGAACCCATGATCTCTTGTAGTCACCAAGATTTTCAGAGAAGGTATGATTGAGCTAAACTAGGACTGTTGGCTGATGTAATAATGTTCTTAGAGCTTTATCAGGTCTGAGTTCCTATACTTAATGTGATAGGGTTCCAACATCGTTTTCAACTTATTAATTCACTTACTAGTAAATTAATTGCTTATTAATCCACCTTTCTCTCATGTGACATTTATTTATTGCTGAATATACCTCATCCCTCCAAAATCCTATCTACAAGCTGTCTGGCATGTGAGTTGTCTCAGCTGACTCATATTTTTGCCTCCATATAATTTACTGTAGGTCATAGCTTCTACCATATATTCTGTAGAGATGCACAGATCCTGTTCCTTGTGACTGACATCGACATGGTGTGGAACGTGGGTTTCCAAGGTCCAAAATTCCCAACGGATTATGGTTGCATCCTTGGGATCAAAAGATCTTGGAGATTCACATAAAACAAGATTAATTGTCACAGTAGGAGCTAGATGTTCGGAAAGGCAAACCACTTGTGTAACTCTCTTGGCCCTAGAAGAACAGGTAATTCTAAGAATTGGGGTATTTAGGTATGTGAGTAGTGATATTGGTGGTGATAAGAGGTACTCATGGGCATCTAACATCTATAAGAACTGAGAGGTTAGAGAAGTCAGAGCAATGGAGATCTGCCTTGAGGGATTTCTGCCTAATGTTAAGAGCCCAATCAAATGTTCTTCTCTTAGTTTTGTATCACAGATGATGCCTTTCCTTCTCCAGAAAACAAAACAAAGCAACCCAAATGCAAAGGTAAAATGTTATGAAGACATTTAAAAGGCAAAAAGAGGATTAAATTTTTTCAGAGATAGTTTAAAACATATGGAATTGAATGCTAAAAACTAAAAATAAATGAATTGGAAATAAAAATTCATTCTGAAGTCACACTTTTGAGACTAGATATTAAGTATACTATTAAAAATTCATTCTTGCAAATATAGCTTACTTCATGGTTTTTCAATAAAATTTAAATTTAAATCAGGTAAATTCCCAGAACAAAGAAGCATATTTATGTTTCAGATAAATACCTTAACTTTTTGTAACATGTGTGGCACAGTAAATGATCCTTCTTCCATAACCCGTCTCTACGTGGAGACTTTTGTAATTCCAGAAACAAATTGTTTCAGTATCAGTATATTTATCTGAGTTCTTTATATCCTTGTCAATTTCCTAAAAAAGTATTTCAGCCCCATTGGAAGTAAAAGTATTCCTATTTTGAGTCAGTTCTCTGTCATAAGTGAGAGGAAGTAGCGTTCTATTATTGCCTTTGCTTTCTACAACTGGATTAATAACATCATACACCTTCACTGTAAGTGCAGCTGTCAATAGGTTAAGTCCCTGTTGTGTACCCAGTTTATGTCTAAGGCTAGAGAATGAAGTTAGGGCAAATTAAAAGAAAATCACCTTCAAAATGGAGCAACTAGTGGCTCTCATCATTGGTAGAGAATCACCTTTTCAATTTGAAGCTTGGCGCTAAAGCCCCCATGACGGTGGCTAATGCTATTGATAAGCGTACATATCCTATTTATGCTTCCCTTGGTATTAATGATAAGTAGGTCTTTTGACAAGGCTCTTCTTTTTTTAACAAGTTTCTAAAAAGTAAAAAAAAAAAAAACTAAAAATTTTTTAAAAGAATATTTAGGGGCGGCTAGGTGGCGCAGTGAATAGAGCGCCGGCCCTGGAATCAGAAGGACCTGAGTTCGGAGCCGGCCTCCGACACCTAATCCGCACAAACAAAAAAACCTAGCCGTGTAACCTTGGGCAAGTGACTTAACCCCAATTGCCCTAAAGGGGCGGCTAGGTGGCGCAGTGAGTAAGAGCGCCGGCCTCGGAGTTGGGATGACCCGAGATCAGATCCGGCCTCAGAAAATGAGCACCAACGCATAAATCAAATGACTAGCCCTGTAACCTTGAGCAAGTTACTTAACCCCAATTGCTTTAAAAAAAAAAAAAGAATATTTAAAATAGTATTTAGTTCCTCATCGGATGTTGTTTTGGTGTTTTTACAACTAACAAACAAATTGTTTGAAACCTTGTATGCAACACAATAGTCAGTAAAGGTTGTAATGGTAAATATATGATATCATGTGTAATACACCTTGAAATATCATTCATGTCTCTTTCTAATAACTTTATCAAAAGTGTTGTAGATACAAGTAAACATTGTACTCATGATTATGCAGATAGAAAAGAAGGCACAATATCAATAGCCATTGACTTTCCCTTTGTTGTATTTTCTTGAGAACTGGTAAAGATGACAATAACATAAATATTCAATATTATAGAGTTTGGAGGGGTTATAAAATGGTACAAGACTGCACTATCAGAGGAAATGTGAATTGATAATAATCATTCTGGAATCCAAAAATTTAGATAAGCAATGTGCTAATGGTTACAAAAATGTCCATACCCTTTTTTTACTCAGAAATCCCACTACTAAGTATATATACTAGAGGATCGATGATAAAAAAGAAAGGCCCCATATACAGCAAATATTTATAGCAGCACTTTCTATACTAGTTTATTGATGTGTTGGTTATTTATGTATAACATTCTTTAAAAAATGTTGTTTTGGCTGTTTTTCTGGTAGAGATATATACTAGGAAAGTTAAGTAACTTTAAAAGAAAGACATCAATACAAATTTAAAAATAAATATTTTAACCATACACTTTTCTCTATTTTATGAGATAGTAATGTTCATAGTCTTTTAAAACTACTTCCTTATAAAATTTACAAATGAATTTTGATTTTAATATGCTATCCATGGATACAAAATCTTGGTATCTGCAATCCTCTTTGGCATTTGCAGACAAGAACTTATTTTTACGCTTCTAAGACATTTTTAAATGTTGTTTTGGTCATTTAAAAGATTCTTGTTGTGGCAATTAATTTACACCAGTAAAATTAAACTTCTGTATGAAATTATTATAGCTAGTATGTATGTGCTTTTACTTCCCACATCTTATATTTAATTTTTCTCCATCAATAACTTGTTTGAATAGGTAGAAGGAATTTTTTAATAACATGCTTTATCTTTTACTTTTGTTTTCTTGTCCAGCTTTATACAAATTTCTATTTTTCTTTTAATAAACTGCCCATATTTAATGGCAGTTGACTGAGGAATGACAAATCTCTTGGTAATAATTAATTTCGTATTGGTAAAAATTCAATTTTGTGTGTGTGTGTGTGTGTGTGTGTGTGTGTGTGTGTGGTGTTAGTCATTGCTTAAGAATGAGAAAAGAAGCTGAGTGCCTCCTGATTCCTATCTACGAAGCATAATCCATTTGCATATGGGGAAAAAACAGGGTTATATTTATCAGTGGTAAAAAAGAGTTAAATTTTAAAATAATTCTATCAGGAATATTGTATATATGTATATCTTGCTCTAAAATTAGCATTTATCTAAATATGACAGTCTTTAATAAATTATTAACTATTATTAATGTAAATGCAGATCAAATATTTAGGAGGAAATATGCAGACTCGTGAAATTTAAACTCAGAAACTAAAATCTAGGAAAATAAAACCTACATCACAGACACAGATTAGTGGACTGATAACCAGGCATGTGTTTCTGTTCCAAAGAAAACACTGAACTTCTGGGGTCAACTGACTCTTCTCATGAATACTTTCTGTATGGCAAAGCGGATCTGTTTAGTTTTAAAGCTATAGACCAGTGGATTCAGGACTGGGGTTAGGAAAAGGAAAAGATTTGCCATAGTGACATGAAAGAGTGGTGAAGGGAATGTGCCAAATCTATGAATTAGTGCCAGAATAATGAGTGGCACATAGAAGATAAGGACTGTGACTATGTGGGAGATACAAGTGTTGAGGGCCTTAAGACGACCCTCACTTGAAGCAATGCTCACAACTGCCTTCAGGATTAGAACGTAGGAGACAACAATGAAAACAGAATCAACACCAAAAGAACAAAGAACGAGTGTCAGCCCATAGATTACGTTGACCTTGACAGGTCCACAGGCCAGCTTCATGACATCAGGATGGTAGCAATAACCATGGGAAAGGATAACATTCTTACAGAAGGGTAAACGTTTAAGCAGGATAGGCAAGGGTGCCATCAGTGCCACACCCCTCAAAACAGCCACTAGTCCAATCCCAACAATCCGAGGATAGGTAAGAATCATGGTGTAATGTAATGGGTTTCTGATGGCCACAAATCGATCAAAGGCCATGGCCAACAGGATTGCAGACTCCATAGAGGAAAAGGTATGGATGAAAAACATCTGTGCCAGGCAGCTATGGAACTCTATCTCCCGCTGGTTGAGAAGGAAGATATTGAGCACTGTTGGCATTGTGGACAGAGACAGGCCAACATCTGTAGCTGCCAGCATTGATAAGAAGATGTATTGAGGTTCATGAAGACTGGGAGTGGTCTTAATGATGAATAGAATGATACAGTTCCCAAGTAGAGCAATCATGTACATAATACACAGAGGGATAGATATCCAGATATGTGCTGCCTCGAATCCTGGGATGCCTGTCAGGAGGAAGAAGGGTGGCTGGAATGGGCTACTGTTCAAATTTAACACATAGTGACTCTTTGAAAGCCGAGTCATATACACTGCCAAGCCATGGTCCTATAAGGGAGAAACAACATGGTAAATGAGTTAGGGTGTCTTGTGTCTAACTCCACAATGAAAAATATTAAACTCCAGTCTTCTTCAAGTGAAATGATGATGCTAAGAATTGTCTATAACTTTTTCAAGGGCAGAAGAAAAGAAATAACTTTGCTCAATGCTATGGGAATGTAAATTAAAATTTTCCCTGCCCCTAGGCCCTTTGATAGGTTTACGTGCACCTGGAGAGTGTTTTTCATGCTGGGAAGCTTGTTTTTCAGGAGGTACTTTGTGATTGTGCAGGGGGTCAAGAGGGTTGTTACATTCTCTGAGCCAAGAGAAGGCTATATAAACCCTGATGTGAGGCTTTGTTTTGAGAAATGTTGTGTGATTTGAACAGAGGAGACTCTGGGCTGCAGTTGAGAGGCCCTGGCTTTGAAAATCCACATGTTGATGCTTCCCTCTTTGGTGACTGACTAGGTATGGATGTAATGGTTGGACAGTTGGAGGCCTTTTTGCTTGAAATGTTTCTCTATCTTGTAACTTCTGCTTGTAACTTCTGTCCATATACTCTGAATTTCAGGGTGCTGACTTTTTCCCCTGAACTAGGTAAATGATATCTCTGATTATTGCTAACAATTGACAATTGCTAACCCACTTTGAGGTGCTTTCCTTTAGAAAAGCAGATCTAAGAAACTGTTTTGGCAGCCACCCTGTGTATGGTGGGGTACTTTCTGCTACACTCAGTCACTGAGATGTTTGGAGAAGGATGAAACAGGAGGTACATTATCTTGGATAAAAACTTTAAAACAGCACAAAGATGAAGAGGTCAAGAAGTAAAACTACCTTTGGACACAAGCCAAGGAATGCTATTCCAAAGCTCATAGGTGTTAAAGAGACCAGTCACAGCATCTTAGAGTTTAAAAAGACCCAAATGGCATCAAGTTCAGCTTATATCTTTTCAGGAAACCCATCTGAGGCATTTCTAAAAAGTGATAGTATAAGCTCAGTTTAGAGACCATTCACTAAAGGAGAACACTTCTCAGGCAATTCATGCTAAGTTAAATTTTTTCTAATTGTTAGAACAGTTTTCTTTACATAACAGTTTAAATCTGTCTCATTACAAATTCATCCCATTATTCCTAGTTCTTCCTCATGAGAGATAAGTAGGAGAAAATCAAATCCTTTTTATACATGAATAAGCCTTTTGCATATAGAAAATCAATGATGTTAAGCAGTATGATGTGAGATATGAGGGCTAGTCAAGTACAAAACTATAATTAACAATTTTGTTACCTAGGGCTAACATAATGACAAGTATTAAATGTCCTCCCAAAACATTTATGGATATAGAGAACTTGACTATGTACCTGTAGGGAGAGAGATGCTGGCACCCTACTCCAGTGGAGGGAGAAAGATTATGGGAAATCTCCCGCCCATCCTCTTTCGCCCTCCCCCAGCATGAGGGAAAACTCTGGCAACTCAGGCCTCTGCTCCAGAGCCTTTTGATGGGGACTAGATGTGGTCTGGGTCAGAAAGTCATGTGGTTTAAAAAAGATCACCTACTTTTCAATAACCTACACGCCTCATCCTACTTATGTATCTCAAGGCATGATTACATAGACACACACACACAGACACACACACACACGGTTCTTGACTCTGTTAATTCATATACAATATTGTAGGAATGCCTCTTCTATCTCGATCTCCATTTCTCGTTCCTTTCTTCATCATCACCACCAATATCATTTTCATAATCGTCCCTCTCATCATTATAAGCATTATTGATTAAATCATCCACATCATCCACATCTATTTAATAAACCCTTGATGTGACTTGTTGGCTCTACTATGCCACATGACCCATATCATGATATAGAGACATGAATTTTTACCTGTTTCTACTGTCTAAACTCCTCCCTGCTGAGAAAGAAGCCCTTTATCCTTAATGTAACCCCCTAGGATCATGTTTCATACTTAATTTTCCCATTTGAATTTCCCAAGTTGAATATAAAATTTGATATTCAGACACAAAAAGCAAGAGATGCCTGAGAAGGTAAACAGGGAAAAGAAATCTCTATGAACTTATCAAAGTTGAACTATTTACATTCCTACAGGGAAAAATTATAACTGTAACTGATGAAACCTTTCTCAGTATGAAAACAGTTGAGGAAGGGTATATGAGCATATGAATACATATGTGAATGTGTGTATGTATGTTTACAGGTATACATGAATAGAGGGCACAGGTCGAATTTGGTGGGAAGGGATGATACTTAATGGTTTAAGTTAAGAAGTGAGAGTGGAATATGGTGAGTAGATGGGGAGAGATGGGGAGGGGTAAACTATCTCATGTAGAAGAGGCAAGGGGAAGTGGTTGCAGGGGAGGGAAAGAACAGGAAGGCAAAAAGTAAAAACCATATTCTCATTGAATTTGGCTCAGGGAGAGAATGACATACATACTAAATAAGATACGTCACCCTGCAGGAGAGTAGGGGGGAGGGGGATGAGAAGGGGGATGACAGAGGGGAGGGTATGCTGGGGTGAGGGGAGGTTGGAGGCACCCACTTTTGAAGAGGGACAGGATCAAAGTAGGGAATGTACCAGATGGGGAGTGGGATGGGTGGGAGGAAAATATAGCCAGTCTTTTACAATATATCTACTATGGTAATGTTTTGAATAGCTATACATATATAACATATACTGAATCGCTTATCTTCCCTGAGGGAGTGAGTGACACGGAGGAAGGGAATGGAATTTGAAGTTTTAAAATTCAATCTTTCAAACACACACATATATACTGTTATTAATACTATTTTGCATGTAATTGGGAGATATGATGTGCAGGCATTGGGGCTTAGAGAGTCACCTTGCCCTAATGGAAAAGTCAAAGGGGGTATGGGAGAAGATATGGGAGAGAGCAGATTGAACAAGGGCGTATCCTATGGGACTGCTATTCTGGGGTGGTGGGTAGGGGAAAATGGGAAAAAAAATTGTAACTCAAAATCTGGTGGAAGTGAATGATGTAAACCAGAAGTTAATAAAGCCTTTTAAAGAAAAGAAAGACAAAAAGAAAAAACAGAACAGGATTATATTCATAGTGGTTCTCAGGAGATTTTACTAAATAGGCAACTAATCTCATCAGTTAGCAGAAGTAAAATTTGTATTTGCTTAAAAAATTTTTAGCGCAATGAGTAGAGCGTCAGCCCTGGAGTCAGAGGGACCTGAGTTCGGATCCGGCCTCAGACACTTAATGCACACACAAACAAAAGCCTAGCCGTGTGACCTTGGGCAAGTTACTTAACCCCAATTGCCCTCCAAAATGCAAAAAAAAAATTTTAGAAAGAATATTCCATGTGAACATAAAAATACCTAGAAAAGCAGTCTTCTTTTCTAGCAATGTGAGCATGTGCACATATATGTTTACAGGTGAAAGAAAGGTGAGGAAAAATATTCCCTCCATGATTAAATATTGGATATGACACAGAAGAATAAGAAAAGGGCTAGTAATGAATTGGACAAAGACCACTTTACCTGTCTTCCCTTGGCTCTCCCCTTCCTCAGACTTGAACAATCTCCAACAAAAGCATTGGGCTCCCTGCTAACATCAAGAGAATCCCTCAGTCATTCCATTGTCCCTGCCCTCTTTCTTCTCCTCGATTCAGTGCTCCTGGGTTTCAGTCTTAAACTGTATTTTGCAAGGACTGACAAAACTTACCATGAAGTTTGCGCTCCCTCTAATCAGGGGAGCTCAGCTGCAAACCCTCTCACCCCAAATTCAAACTCTACTCCTTGGACTGAAAGAGCCAGGGCATAGAGTACAGGTACATAAGCTGTGTATTTGTGGCTATGGCAAATGAATGAGACAGAGGAGCAGCTGTACTCCAACTACCCAAGGGAGCATCGGCTCCAAGATTTGCTCTTGGGAGAGGAGCACTGACCAGAAGGAAAACAAAACAAACAAATATCACTAAAGTCAACGCAAGCTCTGCTAACTCCAGCATCCTTATTCTCAATTTTTTTTTTTACCAAATGCTTTCTTATCTTCTAGTTTATATCATTCATTTCCGCAAGACTGAGAGTTACAAATTTTCTCCCCGTTTTTCACATACCCACCACCCCCAAAATAGCGATCCTACTGGACATCCGCTCCTCCAATCTGCTCTCTCCCATATCTTCTCCCATATACCCTGTGACTTTCCAGTAGGGCACAGTGGATCTCTATGCCCCAGTGCCTGTATCTTATTTCCCAGTCACATGTAAAATTATATATGTATGTATGTATATATATTTAAACATTTTATTTTAAAACTTTGAATTCCAGATTGATTCCCTTCCTCCCTTGCCACATACCCTTACAGGGAAGATAAGCAATCCAATATAGGTTGATTATGTGTAACTATGCAAAACATTTCCATAGTGGATATATTGTAAAAGACTGACAATATTTCCTTCCCTGCTATCCCAGCTCCCACGTGTTCTATTCTCTACTTTGATCCTGTCCCTTTTCAAAAATGAATGCTTCCAACTTCTCCCCCCTACCTGCCCTCCCATCATCCCCTTTCTCATCCTCTTCCCCCTACTCTCTTATAGGGTTATATACCCTATTTAGTGTGTATGTCATTCCCTCCCTAAGCCAAATTCTATGAGAATAAGATTGACCCATTTCCTTCTGCCTTCCTCTTCTTCCCCTCCACTATAACCATTTTCCTTTGCCTCTTCTGTATGAAATAGTTTACCCCATTCTGTCTCTCCCTATGTCCTCTCATTATATTCTTCTCTCACCTCTTAATTTCATCTTTTAAGTATCATCACTTCCTATTCAATTGTTCCTGTGCCCTCTATCTATGTATACCTGTACAAATATATACATACAATCATATATCTATCTATACACCCATATACCGTCCTATACAGACATATGTGTATGTAATATCTATATCTAGATAGATAGATAGATAGATAGATAGATAGATAGATAGATAGATAGATAGATATAGAAGATATCCTAGTGAGGCAAACAGAGCAATCCAATTTTATACTCCTATTTTGGGGACAAAAAAGATCAAAGCATGGAACAGGAGGAAGACAGAAACACACACACACACACACACACACACACACACACGTGTTTCTATTCCCTTAAACTATTCTCATACTGACAAAAGTTTCATAAATTAAAATTACTGTGTTTTTCCATGTAAGAATGTAAATATCATTGATAAGTCCCTTATGATTTCTTTTCCTCGTTTTCCTTCTCATGCTTCTCTTGCTTCTTGTATCTGAATGTCAAATTGTCTATTCAACTCTAGTTTTTTCATCAAGAATGCTTGAAAGTCCTCTATTCCACTGAATGAACATATTTTCTCCTGAAAAATGATACTCAGTTTTTCTGGGTAGGTGATTTTTTTGTATTAATCCTAGATCCTTTTACCTCTGGAATATCATATTCAATCCCCCATTGTAGAAGCTGTCAGATACTGTTATCCTGATTGTGTTTCCACAATATTCAAATTGTTTCTTCCTGGCTGCTTGTAATATTTTCTCCTTGATCTGGGAATTCTGGAACCTGGCCATAATATTCTTAGGAGTTTTCTTTTTGGTACCGTTTTAGGAGGTGATCTGTGGATTCTTTCAAACTCTGTTTTGCCCTCTGGTTCTAAAACATCAGGGCAATTTTCCTTGAGAATTTCTTGAAGGTTGATTTCTAGGTTATTTTCTGGATCATGGCTTTCAGGTATTCCCATAATTTTTAAATCATCTCTCCTAGATCTATTTTCCAGGTCAGTGGTTTTCCCAATGCGGTATTTCACATTTTCTTCTATTTTTTTTATTTGTTTGGATTTGTTTAATAGTATTTTGATTTCTCATAAAGTCACTAGCTTCAGTTTGCTCCAATATAATTCTGAAAAAATGATTCTCCTCAGTGAGCTGTTGAGATTCTTTTTTCATTTGGCAAATTAGGCTTTTTAAGGCATTCTTTCCCTCATCACCTTCTTGAGCCTCTTTTGTCAACTGAGTTAGTCTAATTTTAAGGTGTTATTTTCTTCAGTCAGGTTGTTGACCCTCATTTCATAATTTTCTTGAATCATTCTCATTTCTCTTACCAATTTTTCCTCTACTTCTCTTATTTGGTTTTCAGAATCCTTCTTATGGTACTCTATCGCCTATAACCAGCTCATATTTTTCTTGGAAGCTTTTGGTGCATGGGTTCTGACATTGCTGTCTTCCTCTTGTTCCATGCTTTGATCCTTTTTGTTCCCAAAATAGGAGTATAAAGTTGGATAGCTCTGTTTGGCTCATTAGGGTATCTTCTAATCTCTATGATATCTAGTATATGAGTGTTTACATATACATTTTTAATTTCTAAAGAAGTGCATTTAAAGTTTTCATCATTTTAATGACATTCTCAATATCCTAAGGATATGTAGTTGTGTACCTATATGCATGTGCATGTGTATATATTTACATATTACCTACAAAAAGAAAGGCAGATTTGTGAAGTACACAGCTAATTAAGAAAGTGGCCTTTTAAAGTTGGATTTTTATTTTGAGGCTTCAATACAGAAGAGAATAATGAGTTAATGATCAGAAACGAAGTACACTTTGAGAGGAAAATGGTGTAGGCTATCATCTGCCACTGACCTGGCTGTGGTAAGCCACAGAAACACTACACGCTCAGCTTCTTCTTGTCAAATGCAAAGCTTTTGAATTGGCATATGTGAGAGAGTGACATTTGAGTGACATGAGAACTGAGAAGCCAAGAGAGAGCTCGGAGCCAAGAAGAGCTCGGTTTACAATTCACCTCCTGTTTCTATGGAGCAAGTCACTTCAGGGTCCCACCAGGCATATGCAGTTGCTTGGCAGTTTTTAAGTGTTCTGTAAGTTTATTTTTGTACCCTTTCTATAGAAAGATATCTCCATTCTCAGACTATCCACTGAGAAAAGAGGCAAAATGCTTGCATAGTAGTCTGTAAAGCCATGCTTGTGCAACTTTTCAGAGGACTGCTGCTGTGAAAAGCTTTCAAGTTCTAATTACGTAGTATAGCAAACTACCTATTTTTCAATAACAAATCAGAGCAAAACATTCACAGAAAATCAGGGTACAGCATTTATAATGTTACAACTTATCACAGAAAATCAAAATACAGCATTCACCATATCACAACTCAAAAACATCACTAAAATGGCAACATAGTTTTCACCATAGTGGACACATAGTTTTCAACAAAGTACAAACATTTAGTAAGTCAGTCATTCAATCATCCTTAAGATGGCTTGTCTCCTTAAGGGACACAAAATAAAAAAGTCAAGGCCCTCCACCCATGGGATGTAATTAAATTACAATTTCATCAGTCACTACTCAGTACCTGTTAAAGGGTAGTCAAAAGTACAAAATCCATCCACCCCTAGATCATAAGTAAATCACAATTTCATCAGTCACTATTCAGTACCCTATTTCATCAGTCACTACTCAGACAATTTCATCAGTCACTACTCAGTATCCCTGGAGAGGTCTTTTTATCTTGACTTGAGGCAAGTAGCCCCTACCTGAATCCACCAAACAGTCACCTGGATTCAAAGGCAGATAGCTCACAGTTCCTTGTCTAACTCTCCATGCAGTTCCTGCTCCACATTGAAGCTCAGTTTCCAGTCCATCTCAAATCCTTCACAGTCTCCGTTCCTGGGAAGACAAGGCTCAACAAAGCCACAATAACATTCATATACATTAACAAAGCCACAACAGCATTTGTACAAAGTACCAGCACCAGAGTCATGCATCCTCAGTATCTGGCAGCTCCAGCTGGCCCTTGGCAGCTCTGGCACCACAATTTTGAGTTTTGCCACTACAGTTTTGCCACAACAAGTCCAAGTTCTCTGTCAGTTCTCAGTTCTCATTTCTCATTTTTCTTCTCAATTCTCAGTCCAGCAGTAGCAGCCCAGTCTCCAGAAGCTTTCCGAGAGAAAGTCAGTCTCTCTCTCTCTCTCTCTCTCTCTCTCTCTCTCTCTCTCTCACTTTTTCTCTCTCTCTCCTCAGCGCTTCTTCCTGTTAGGTCAGTAATAGGGGTTCATAACTCCTGTTTCTTTACAGAGGCTTAATTTGAAACTAGGTGCTAAGTACCTGTTAGCTTATTAATACTAAGGGATTGTCAAATTTTATTAATATTACATAGTGGTAATAGCAATGGCTAACATTAAAACAGGGCTTTAATGCTGCAAAACACTTTATATACATTAATTCTCATTTGAAAATTTGTTTTGAGTTTCTTTCACTTTTTTTTTCTTTTCTTGGAGGTAATAGGTGTTAAGTGATTTGCCAAAGGCCACACAACTGGTAAGTGTCTGAAGCCATATTTGAATTCAAGACCTCAACTCTAGGTCTAATGCTCTCTCCACTGCATGACTCACCTGCCTAGTCCTTATCTGATGCTAACAGCAACCTGAGCAGGTAGGTGCTATGCATATTTTGACAGGAAGTTTCTAAAGAAGGATAAGAACTCAACTTTTCTTGATTTCAGTTCTAACACTGTATCGACCTAGTAGCTACACCTTCTTGACTTCCCAGGCACTAGCTGTATGATTATCACAAAAATAATAGGGATCACTTCCTGTCTTCAGTATAGGAAAGTAGCTTATTACAACAGTCAGCAAACATTTTCTGTGAAAGGCCAGAGTAAATGTTTTAGGTTTTATTATGTAGATACTAATGTAACAAAAAATAAAAACAGTTTCCCATTATTTTTTGCTGAAGAAAATCAAAATATATTAAAAATTGAGTTGTAATAATGAGAAAAACGTATAAATCTTTTTTTGGGAGGATAACATTTTTATTTAGTCTGGTACTCCTTTATTTCAGTATTATCTATTATCAAAATTTGTTTTAAAAGTTTATTTGTAATTGCTGACTTATAATGAGATCTTAGGTGTTTCATCTTTGAAAATGAGTTTTCACACTGACAAATGCTGCCACATATTACATAAATCTATAAGTATATGCATTTATTTGAACTGAAAGACTAATAGTCTTAAATTAGTTTATTTTCTCTGGACACATTCCTTCAACTCTTGTAATTAACATGATTGAATTAACTCATAGGTAGATCACTTTACTTGCTTGGCTGACAAAGGAACATTTAGAAAGTTAATTTGGTTGCAGCCTCATTTTCTTTTTGTTTGTTTGTTTGTTTGTTTTGGTCAAGAAATTCTTCTGAGATGAGAGATGAAGTTTCAAACTGTCTAAATTTTCTGATTGTGCATTTCCGGTGAGTTTAGAATATAGTGATGAGAGTTTAGTGTGGTAATGTTGATTTATATTTTATTATTTCAATATAGCTAGAATGTAATTAATTTATTACTTTGCCATCAATTTGATAACAAAGTAATCTACACTGCAGTGTGCATTGAAAGTGAAAACATTCAAAGTATTTTTCCCTTCTTTTCTTCTTTTGAAATGACAGGTGTGGACTGGTAAGGAAAAACATATCATTGGAATGGTCATATGCATGGCACCAGAAAAGCTAATTATAATTACATCATTTCAATTTGCAGCTCATTGAGCAGCAATTTGAATCAATGAAAGCAAGTAACATCATCTCTGTCATAATGATTCAGTTCTGCAAATTTAGTGGCAAAAGCAGCCACAGCCAATAAGCAAGTGGGTAAGTGTAGTTATGTTGCAATAAAACTTTATTTGTGAACACTGAAAACTGAGTTTCATACAACTCTAATATCTCAAAAATATTATTTTCATTTTTATTTCCAATTTATTTATTTATTTTTAGTTTTCCACATTCATTTCTACAAGATTTTTAAGTTGCTAATTTCCCCATCTCTTCCCTACCTCCCACACCAAAATAGTGAGCCCACTGATCTGTTCTCTCTTATATCCTCCCCAACCTCTCCCCCAGCTTTCTAGTATAGGGCAAGAAGGATGTCTATACCCCAGTGCCTATATATCTTATTTCCCAGTTTCATGTAACATGTACTAACATTTGGTTTTTGAAACTTTGAGTTCCAGAGACTTTCCCTTCTTCCCTCACCCACCCCCACTGGGAAGACAAGAAATTCAACCTCGGTTGTACTTGAGTAGTTATACAAAACATTTCCATAGTAGTTATATTGTGAAAGACTAACTATATTTCCCTCCATCCTGTCCCACCCCCCACTTATTCTATTTTTTACTTTGACCTTTTCAAAAGTGTTTCCTTCTAAATACCCTCTCCCCCAATCTGCCCTCCAATCTATTTCCTCCCCCCTCTCTTATTAAATATTAAGTGAGAGGCAGTATTCATTCAACAGTATCTTTTTTTTTCCAGAGAGGTCCAAGAAAAATTAATACTAAGAAAAGACAATTAAATTAGGAGTTGTAGAGATTATTGGTGACCTTGGAGATAGCAGTCTCTAGAAAGTAGTGGAGACAAAAATAATATTGCAAGGATTTGAGGCATAAATGGATAATGAATAACTGGAAGGTGCAAATATAGATTTTCCTTCATAGTATGGTGGCAAAGGGGAAAAGAGGGTGATAGTTTGGGGGAATGATAAGATCAGTAGAAATAGTTTCTTATTTGTTTTAGGATGAGGAAATAAACATATTTGTGGGCAAGGGAGATGAAAGAAGGAGGGATATGGAAATGAAAGAAAATGAAAAATGACTATGACTAATGGACAAAGGTCTTGAAAGGACCAAAAGAGATCAGATCAAGGTGCTGATTAGAGGTATCTCAATATAATGATCTTGGAGAGAATTGAATGTGTGGATGAGGTCAGAGAAATATAGAGAGGTTTTGAGATATGGAGCAAGGGAGATAAAGGACATGATGGATTCAGTGTCCATAGAAAAAGGGAGGTCAGATAATTTGAAGTTAAGAGGGGGACACAAAGCTAGAGTTGGGACTTGAAGATAGAAGGAAAAAGTTGAAGAAAATCGAATACACTGTAATGGAAAATCAATAAGAGATGAAAGAAAATGGTTGTGGTACAGAGATGAAAATCCTAATGAGGCTATAAAATTTAAAGTGAATTCTATCAGAATAATTTTATGGCTTTACCCAGCAGTCCTCAGCAGCTCAGGAATAAAACAAGAATAGCTTAACAGTAGAAGTGAACTAGAATCATAGGTTAACAGGTTGTAATAACAAAAGATAAAATAGCAAGTACAGAATATCTTATTAAAATGATTGTCTATAGTGTCAAGATTGTAAAGGAACAGGAATAAATCCATGGTGTGTGTCTATGAGAATAAGGAGGGGAAAAAGTCAATGGAGGGAAAGATGGATTGGAATTCATGAAGATGTTAAAATGCTAATTCAGAAGGAATAAGCCTATATCAAAAGTAGAAAATCAGGATATTACCAAGGGTAATTTCATACTACAAGTATTTCTTGACACCTTACCATATTCTCAGCACTCTGGTGGATGCAGTATTATTATGAATAATAAACTCAAGGAGTTTATAAGCAAGTTGAAAAAATGAGAATAATTTTCATAGTGTCATAATGAAGGAAGAACATTAACTGTTCACATTTGTGATAGACTAGTAAACAATTCAAGAATCAAGAGATAAAAAAGAATAATGTGTTTAACAGCAGTTAGGAAAGTCTTAGAGGAGTTGGGTATAAAGCCAAGAATGAGCAGCTTTCCAGAGGACTGCTGCTATGAACAGCTTTAAAGTTCTGATCACATAGTATAGTTAGCTCTCTATTTATTCAGCAGTAAACTAAAGCAAAAAAATCACAGAAACCAAAGTACAACATTCACAATATTATGACTTAACAAGTTATCACTAGAGTGGCCACATAGTTTTAAACAAAAGATATCATTCAGTAAGTCTTTAACTCAGTCATCCTTAAAGAGCAAGCTTCCTTAAGGGACGCAAAGTACAATCACTTATTAAATTCTTAACTCAATCATCCTTAAAAGGTACCAGGTATAGAGCACAGACTTCTCCCACCCCTAGACCACAGTAAACCATGATCTTCTCAGTGAGCACTAAGTACCCAAGGAGAGGTCTTTTCTTTTTAACTCAAGACTGGCTCTCAGATTCCATGGTTTCTCTTTTTTTTTAAAGCAATTGGGGTTAAGTAATTTGCTCAAGGTTACATGGCTAGTCATTATTTATGTCATGGTTCCTCTTTGATAGGTCCAGCCCCTGACTGAATCTACCCAGTTGTCACTTGGATTCATGGGTAGGTAGCTCTCAGCCAGCTCCTAATCCAGTTCCTCATTGAAGCATGCACTGTCTAGTCCACCTCAAGTACTTCATAGTTTCTGTTTCTGGGAAGACAGAGCTTAACAGAGCCATAATAACATTCATGCACATTTCCAGCACCATCATCAATTCACTGTCTGTGTGTGAAATCAACACAGAACCAAAAACAAGGTCTGAGAACTCAACACAGATCATGAGTATGGTCCCAGGACCTCTGAAACCCTCCTCCAGGACTTCTGTAAACAGGCAACAAGAAAATCCTCTTTCAGGGTTTCCATTAAGGTCCCAGGGCTTCTGAACAAAGCATCACAAACAAAAATCAACACAGATGGAATAAACAGAGTGCCAGCCTCCACAACCATTCCCCTTCTCAGTTCTTTTCTTTCCCACCTTGGGATTCTCCTTATATATGATCATTATCTTCACCCTGTTCCTATCTTTGCCAAGTCCCTCCTACTGTGGGTTTCACAAGCTCTGTTTCTTAATAAAGACTTGATATAACCATGGACAAGTCTCAAAAGAAACTTGAACTGAAACAAGGTGCTAAATAATTAAATAGCTGAAACAAAGCTCTAAGTACTTCTTTGCTTGCCATTACAGTGGACATCTCTAGCTCAAGCCTAGTAGGCTGAATTGAATGATGAAATCAGCTCATTCCACTAGCATTGCTGGGCTGAAGAGTTAAGGTTGGCAAATGTCTCCCCCTTCCCTTGATCCCTCCCTCAATGAAGGAATGTTATTTTCCTCTAGGGGACTGCTTATTTTCATCTCACCTCTCAGTCCTTGCCACCTCTTCCCCATTGTTATTAAAATCATTGGAAAAAATAAAATTAGTTCAACATATATTTAGAAAATTTAGTTATCCAGGCCATATACCTCAAAACCTAGAGAAGCAAGACAAATGTCATAGAGTTCACTCGTGAAAAAAAAGAAACCAAGGAGATCTATGGAGCTAGAAGCAAACAAGTTTCTGAGCAGAAAATAAGTGTCTTATGCTGGACCCTTGGAATGGAATATTTTAATCATTCCTTCACGGATTTGTTTTGTTTTCACCCCATAGACAATGGGATTAAGCAACGGTGGAACAAGCAAGTATAGATTAGATAGGAGAATGTGGACATAGGGGGCAACATTAAATCCAAATCTATGTATAAATGATGTGAAAAAAGTCAGGATGTAGAACTGAAGAAAAACAAAGATATGGGCTGTGCAGGTATTGAATGCCTTGATCCTGGCTTCCTTCTGGGGCAACTTAAAGACAGCCCAGAAGATCAGGCTATAGGATATAAAGACAAAAATTACATCAAAGCCCAGGACTGAGAAAGCCACAAAAAGACCATATACTTTATTTGCTTTTGTATCTACAGCTGCCAGCCTGACTACAGCCATGTGCTCACAGTAAGAGTGGGAGATAAATGTGGTCTTGAATAGTTTTAGCCTCAACTTGATAAGGAGTGGACACATGATGATGATAATAGCAGCTCGGATGGTAACAGCAAGGATGATGTTAATGAGTATTTTCTTGGTGAGGATAGCTGAGTGCCTTAAAGGGTTGCAAATGGCTACATATCGGTCAAATGCCATAGCAAGCAGGATGCCTGACTCCATGCACTGGAAAGTATGAGTAAAGTACATCTGGACCAAGCAAGAGTTAAAGTGGATCTCTCGTACCTGCAGCCAGAAAATGGCTAACATTTTAGGTGTGATACATAGGGTAAGCCCCAAGTCAGTAGCTGCCAGTACAGCCAAGAAAATGTACATAGGCTCATGGAGGCTGCGTTCAGAACGAATAATGATGATAAGGAGGCTATTGCCAATCACTGCCAGGATAAAGGAAATGAAGAATGGGATCCCAATCCAGTGCTGTACTGACTCCAGGCCTGGGACTCCGATTAGGGTGAAGATAGAAGGGTTGAAGAAGGTCCTATTAGGAAATTGCATGATGGGCCAGGGTTGGCCACCTTCTCCAAAGCTACTTCACTATCCTAGAGAGGGAGAAGATAACAGGAATTACTTATAAAACAACAGATAACCTTATTAGTTTGGCAATTGGTAGAAATTACTGTAGGATATTTAGTCCAGTCAACTGCCTTTAAACAGGATTGTCTCTAAAGATCTCTGGAAGTTTGTGATTGTGCTGTATTTCTTTAATCCCAAAATAAAATTATCTATCCATCTTTGCACCCATCTATCATTTTTACATCTCTATCGAACTGTCAATCTACCACAAAATATATAGATATAAAACTGAACATCAAGAAATATTTACAAATTAATTTTCTTATTTAATCTGAAATAATTACTGTATACCTTTTTATTTTTGTATGTGTTTGTATTTTTCAATGGAAATTTAATTGCCAAGACATTCATTCTTTTCAAATATCTCTTTCCATAAGCATCTATCTTTCCTTTCAAAACATTTGTGCTTTGATAATCATAAATTCTTATGGTTTTCATTTTCTCTAGTAATTTGGTATTTCTCTTGGAGTTATCCAGTGGTTGAACTTACTATATACTTCTGTCCACTTGGTAGTATATAATTTGTTCTATTAAAATACACTGAGGATGTCCTATATCCCAAAGGTGTATAGTTAACTTTGAAAACATCAACATGTATATAGTGACTTACAGTTTGCAAAACTTTTCACAAATATTATATTGTTCCCATGGCAATCCTAGGATGTAAATGCTATTGTGATCCCCATTTTATAGATCAAGAACTGAGACAAACTGATTTAAAGTTACTTTCCCAGTGCTACACAACTGGTACGAGTTGGAGGCTTCAGTTGAACTTGGGGCTTCTTGTTTCCAGGTCTAATACTAGATCCACTGTGCCACCTAAATACTTAGATGCTCTCCAGGTGTTCAGGCTTGGCTTGATGACAGTTCAGGTAAATTTATGAAATATCCTTATGATTTGTAAAGAACCAGTTTCAACAAAACTGCTTTATCAGCAACCCAGGCTCACATATTGCTAGGGTTGACAAAGACCAAGAAAGTTGCTCATGAGCCAGTCTCTTGAGAATCCAAAAATGCCCTCCTTCCTTGATATTGTTGCTTTAATTGTGTATTATTGCTTAAATAAACAAATATTTGAAAGTAAAGCCCTACTCTAGTTATTTCAATATTTTGAAAATGAGAACATAAATGGCATCAACAAATTCATCATAAATGTGGGAAAATAATAATGATTTCGATTTTTTTTCTCTGATTGTTCTTGTATTTGTTAATCTTCCATTCCTGGGATGCTATTCTTCCTCACCCCTGCTTTTGGAAATTCCTGGTTTTCTTTAAAACTCGGGCCAAGCACCAAATTAAGCAGAGGGGCTTACTTAGTTCTCTCCTATCCCTACCCAACCTTTTCCTCTTTTAAAATTAATTTGTACAAAATTTGTATAGATTTTATATATATTTTTTATGTATATATAATCTCCCCCACTGTAATTAAAGTACCTTGAGAATAGAAACTATACTCCTTCTATCTTTGTCTTCCTGAGCAGTTAGCATAATTCCTCACACATAACAGATGTTTAGTGGATGTTTGTTGACTCATACACAAGAAAGTGTAAGAATAAATGGAGCTTTCCCTAAAAATTAACAGCAAAAATTATCTCTAATGGGGATAATCTGAAAACTTTCTGAATGAGGGAATTGAAGGGATAAAGTATTGAGGAGTTAATTGTGGGAACTGAGTGAACCACACTAACTCCATTTTGTGACTCAATCCTAGATTTAGCTCAATTCCCGTCTATTCACTTATGGGCCTAATTCAAGTTCTCTCCTGTTTAAGTGTTGGAATTGAGAGAATAATTTGTTGCATTGTTGAACATAGCACCACATGACTGGGAAACTGGATCACCTCTACATGCTGCTGAGAGACCCTTAATTAAGGTTCTGTGTTATGCTGACCAGAAACATTCAGATCCATTGATTGGTGCAATAAGTTTTCTCAAAATTGTGTATCTCAAGCAAATTATATGTCTTATCTAAATACTGACTACATGCTGATCAATCACTTATAGTATCCATATTCTTTTGATTTTTGGTAGACACCAGGGGAATGGGATACATCTTTTTTCTCTGAATTCAGACAATTATGTCTCTTTACTTTCCACTACCACCCCCACCCTTGGAAAGTTCTTAACTTTTTTCTCCAATTAGAAGTCATATCACCTAATGTTATATTGTTCCCTCTTAATTAATTGGCTTTATTTAACAAATTGTTTTTAATGTATATATGTCTCTCTCCCTGCATTCAAGATCCAGGCCTAAGGGGAGGAGGTTTGCTTCTGTTGTGTTGAACAATTAGAATATATTGTTTAATAAATCAAAATGCTCAGAAGACTGAACCTTTGTTTTCCTCAGTCATTTCATCTATCAGCTGCCATACCAATAAAATAAGAGGTGAAACAACAATGTCTATCATCACCACTATTGCTCAATATTGTAGTAGAAATAATAGCTATATCAATAAGAGATTGAAAAGAAATTGAAGGGAATATAATAGGTAATTAGAAAAACAAACTTTCACTATTTGCAGAAAATATGATGTTATACTTAGAGAATCCTAGAGAATTAGCTAAAAAGCTGAGTAAAATAATTAACAACTTCATCAAATTTGCAGGATATGAAATAAACCCACATAAATCATCAGTATTTCTATGTATTTCCAACAAAGTCCAGAAAAAAAAAGAAATAGAGAACTTTCATTTAAAATAACTGCAGACAATAAAAAATGCTTAGGAGTCTACCCGCTAAAACAAACTCAGGAGCAATAAGAGCACAATTATAAAACAATGTGATAAAAGCTCTCCCCTTTCCACTTTTAGATACTTCTAATTAACAGGATTTTTTTTATATCTAGCTTAAATCTAACCCTTCAGTTTATACTCATTTTATTCTTCCCTTCTGTGAACAAATAGACCACATTTAATATCACTTCCATCTAGCAAATCTTCCTTCAAAAAATAATTGGAATATCTGCCATACCATTTAAAATTATATTTAGGAAAGAGTGATCATTGTGTCATCTCAGCATGAACAGGATAGCTTTGTGTTCTTTGTTACCTCATTTTCTGCCCAACCCTTTTGAAAGTATTTCTATTGGAGGGCCTTATATACATTCAAGGTAAATATTATTGGGCAATCAGAAGTGCATTCAGTCTAAAGATTATCCTTTTCATTACTTTTCTCAGTTGGTTTATTTTTCATTCCTGTAGCAGAATTCACACACACACACACACACACACACACACACACACACACACACACACACACACACATGTTGTGAGTAGAAGTGCTGGTATCTCAGTAGGGGGAAAAAAAACTTGGAGGCAGGGAGAGAATTGGCCAGCAACATTTAAATAAATAACTTTAGTCTTTCAGTCTCTGAGTTATGGAACAGCTCCTAAACTGACAGTCTGGTGTTACCTCCCTTTATTCTCATTACAGAAATGCTTACCGTCAAAGATACCCAAGTGTAATTGTTAGAGCAATGGACCTGGGAAGACATTGATCTAAATACTGCCTCAAATATTTAGTGGCTATCTGACCCTGAGAAGGGCAGCTAGGTGACACAGCAAATGGAGTTTTGGAGAAAACTCATCTTCCTGAGTTCACATATGTCTCAGATACTTAATAGTTGTGTCACCCTGAGCAAGTCACTTAACCCTGTTTATCTTGGTTTCCTCATCTGAAAATACCAAATGAGGTAATGAAGAGTCTGACACAACTGGACAAGAATTACCCTGGGAAAGTCACTTAATATCTGCAATCCCAGGTTATTATAAAATGATATTGGATTTGATGCCTTCTTATGTCCCCTTCATATCCTAAGCTATGATCCTGTGTAATGTTATGGATCATAGAAGAGGGTACTGGAGTGCTTCTGCATATTTCTCCCCTCCAAGTCTCCTTTGATTGCTAGAACAACAAGAAAGGAGAGACCAGTCTGTCCCATAATCTGGTCTTTGAATTCCCTATTCTAGATATATTTCTGAAATGAATACATTGCCACCCCAGTGAATCCAACACTCACCCAAACCTGAATTGCAGAGAAGAGATGGAGAATGGTGGGCCAGAAGTGGGGGGGTGGGGAGAGTGCAGGTATAGGAAATGTAACTCAGCTAACCTGAGATGAGGAGCAGGATTATAACATCTGAATTGATCCCTTGGGAATAATGAGGGAACCAGGAGGCAGAAAACATCCTAGTGCTCCCAAAGGTAGACTTCTGCTTGGGTAAGTTAACTATCTATTTGCTTTACTTTAGATTTGTTTTTGTTGTTGTTCAGCATATGGGTAAAAAATACAAACCACATATTGTTTGGGTCACTGGAGACAGATATATAAATAAATCAATTTCTCTATATGATCTACTTTAGTAAATTAGGTTAAAAATGATGTATTACAAAAGAGTATAAATAAGGGCTTTTCTAGGGTCATCACTGGCAGAACTGAGAACTTGCATTTGAAAGACTAGCTAGAGACTTGTGACTACTTCAAGTTTAAGTTTTCTGTTCTGCAAAATAAGAGATAATATGTCCAAATTAACTATTTCTCTCAAAGGTTGGTATGAAGAAAGAACTTGTAAATTGTGAAGAACTATGGAAAGGATAACTGATGATTATACAGACTAGAACAAAAAGATGGGGGCAGGAAGGAATTTTTCTAGGGAAAACAGGAAAATAAAGAGCTCAGCATTGGGTTCATGTTATGACTATTACTCCCTGGCTATGTGACCTTGGACAAGTGACTAAATGTTTCTAGGCCTAAAATTACTCATCCATAAAATGAGGGGGTCAAATGCAAAAGAATAATAGGGCAAGATGCAATAAACCAAAATTCAACATGGGAAGTCCGCCCAGAAAAAAGTGAGAAAATCTTAAGAATTGAATTCTAAAAATCCACGAAGAAAAATTACTTCAAGAAGTAAGAAAATAGGGAGTTTCCTGGAGAAAACAATGTGGATGTGCAGGTAACTCATCAACTTAGATTTTAAAATAGTATTCATAGGAAAGGGAAGCAATGCACAAAATGTAAGGAAAGAAAATTACAAAACAAAATGGATTTTTCCTTATCCCATCCAGACTGACCCTTCCCTTATAAGGAAAACAATTGTTTTTCAACAAAGAAAAACAATTAACCATTAGATACTTCCTAAATTTCTCTCTTTGCTGTGAGGAACAAGATCTGTTTTATGATAGATTCTCTGAGAAAATTAGTGTTTTTTTTTCAATAATTTCCAGTTGCATTTTGTGATCTTGTCATTTGCATTAACATAGCTATTGTACATGTAATATCCTTTAAGGCTCTCAAGTAAAGATGACTTGGAGATAAAAATCCTCCTAGATAGTTCTCAACTTCTCAGCGAGTTATTCCTAGTGCTGATGTTGCTGGATTTAACTGACAAAGCCCACTCTCCTTTCTTAAAGGGGGAACACAAAAATGGCACCTGGAGTGAGCATACAGCCACTGAGGACAGGTGGGAAGCTGTAATCAGTGAAGAGTGAGGAGAGATGCCAACCTGCGAGCTATGAGGAATGAATACCAGGATACCAAGAGAAGAATCACAAGACTAGGTGATACAGAAGTCATAAGGAACAAGTAAAGAGCTAAGTAATAAGAAATGCTTACTCTGTTGAAACAGACACAGTAAGGGATTGCTTTGGTCTTCATCTCCTTCTTTCTCAAGAGAAAGACGAATCTCCCTTAGGGTTTTGTTTGCCTTCTATTTACCTGTTATTGTCCTCTTGGTTGTCTGCTGTAATGGGCATGAGATGGGAGGTGTGAGGGTGGTGGGGGAGGTAGGGTTGCACCACTGCTCTTACCTCTGCTTCTTGTAACTATATTCCCTGCCACCACCAGGCTCAGCACTGCCCCCTCTGTGGAAACATATGTCATCAACCTTTTCCATTGGCCAAACACTCCCCCAGGTGCTGCCCCACCTCCCCAGTCTTAATGCCAGGCTTCGATGGTTGCTATACATATCAACATTCCTGGGGCCTGCGCACTTCCCCTCCATGTTGGCGTCTGGTTTTGCCTCTCCTGCCACTGCCACTGCTGGGGCTTTTAGTTCTACACTTCTATCACAGAATGGCATAATATCCCCCTAAGCCAAGCTGATTAATGCCCCCCATACTGGGGTTGAGCATTGATTCCTCCCTCATCCCGAGGCCTTCCTACTCACCCTCATCTATGATCCTGAGTGTTAACCACCATGTTGGGTCCTGACTCCTGGCGCCTATGTTGGATTCAGCCTTGCTTCACATTATACCATTTCTGCTTCTTAGAGCAGCTGTCATGCTATGACTGAGCACTGATTATTTCTACTACAAGGAGTGCCGCCACCAGAGCTGTTTCACTTTGCTAAAGACAGAATACCAAGTTCACTGTGCATGGACTGGGTGCTGCTGTGGGAACAGCTACTCCCATAGAAACTACCCATTCTGGGATCTGAGTGCTGCTGCCCTATGATGCCTCCTAAATGATGCCACCTTACAGTGCGATGAGTATACTGAAGATGCCACTGCTTGAGTCTGAGCACTACCACCCAATGCTGAGGCCATGGCTCTGCTATGCTGAAAAATGACTGTTTTTTGTTCAGCTTCTTAGTTTTGCTAAACTCTTCTCTCTCTCCTTGTTTCTGTCTTTCTCACTCTGTCTCTATTCTTTGTTATAAGGAACGCTTTTTTTCAGAAAGGAGGGGAGAAAAATACCCTGGGGAATGTAGAGAATATAAAGACAGATAGACTTATGTGTGTGAATACATATGTGTACACATATATACATATATATGTGTGTGTGTATAAACATATGTTTATAAGTGTGTGGATGTTTGTGTGTTTTATACGTGTGTAGATAGATAGGTAGATAGTCTACTAAAATGAGACCTCTCTCAGTCCATCCTAGGCTGGAAAAGTAATGAACAATAAATAACTTCTATCTGCCTTAGTCTTAGAGGGATGGTCCTCTGGCCTCTCAGCCATGTTGTACAATTTTTTCATGATTCTGTTAACACAAGGATTCTTCGTTCTATCAACATACAGTCACTCAGAATCTCGACCAGGGAATCACAAGATCCTTCTCAAAGCAAAATACAAACTCAGAGTATAAGTTCACTTCTCAGAGTCAGAAGGCATCACAACCCTCATGACTCAGTGCTTAATTAGAAATGAGCAAAAGGTATGAAAGCCTTCTTAGAAGCAAGCCTCCCCTAAGCAAACTCCCCTTAATGGGATCCATGTGAGGCCTCTTAATGGGTGGGGACGATCCTATCATCCATTAACATTATAGTGTGCATGGTATAAGATTTTTTAAAATCTCAGATTTGTTTTAATTTACATTTCTCTTACCTGTTAGTGATTTGAAACATGCTATCAAATGGTCATTTATAGTTTGTAATTCTTTTTGAATCTATTTAAATCATTTATTTACTGAAAAATAGCTTTTTTTTATACATGTATATGAATTCTGTACATGTTATTGTAATGCCATGCACAAGTAGCTTTCCAGAAGAATGCTTCTATGAACAGCTTTTAAGATTCTGATTACACAGTATAGTGAACAGGCTATTTATTCCATAACAAATCAAAACAAAACATTCATGGAAAATCAAGGTACACCATGCACAATATTGCAGCTTATCACAGAAAAATCACAATATAGTATTCACAACAGCTTATCATTAAAATGGCCACATAGTTTCCACCATTGTGGCCACAAAGTTTTGAACAAAGAATAATCATCTCAAAGTACAATAGTCAAAGTCTTCCACTCATGGGGCACACTAAGTTAATGCAATCATTCACTTATTCAGCAATCACTAAGTACAATTATTAGAAAATACACAGACCCTCCACCCCTAGGTCACAAGTAAACTACAATTTCATCACTACTCAGTACCCACAGGCAGTTCTTTTCATATTGACTCAAGGCAGGCACCTCCTACCTGAATCCACCAGTCACCTGGATTCAAAGGCAGACAGCTCCCAGTTCCTTGTCCAGCTCTCCATGGAAATCCTACTCCACACTGAAGTTCACAGGGTCCAGTCCATCTCAAATCCCTCACAATTTCTGTTGCTGGGAATTGAAGGCTCAACCAAGCCACAAACAGACAAAGTCCCTGCATCCCTGTCATGCTTCCTCAGTCTTCAGCAGCTCTTTTAAAAAATCAGAATCAACTTATCTAGCCTGGGTTGGGGGAGGGGCTCCTGGATTCCTCATCATCCTCCTGGGCTCCTCTTCAGAAGTTCTGCCATCACAAGTTTTTAGGAAATTCTGACTTAGTTCTTAATTTTCATTCCTCTTCTGTAGTTGCTCTGCCTCCAGATGCTGGTTGCAAGAAATTCTGACCCTTCCTTTCTGGAGCTTTTTGTTACATACACACAGCATTAGCCACTTCCTCTTCTGGCCAACCCCTTCCTGTCACATCAGGAACAGGGGTTCATACCTTCTGTTTCTTTCACAAATGTTTGATTAGTTACTAAGTGCTAAGTACGTGATTACTTGCCAATACAAAAAGGCGTCTTGAATTTAAATTACATTGCCATTACATGTATATGTATATATATATATATATACACACACATATACATAATGTCAGAGTTCTTAAAATTATATTTGTACCCTCTCACATTCACATACATAAATATTTATATACACATATATGTGTGCACCCTTATTATATTTTTATATATAATAAATATAGTTATTTGAACAAAGAGTAATCATCTCAAAGTATAATATTTCAGGGCAGCTAGGTGGTGCACTTGGCCTGGAGTCAGGAAGACCTGAATTCAAATCCAGCCTCTGACACTTACTAGTTGTGTGACACTGCTCAAGTCACTTGACTCCTATTTGCTTCAATCCATCTCTAAGATCAAAACACTGGAGAAAGAAATAGCAAAACACTACAATAGCTTTGTCAAGAAAACCCCATGTACAAAGTCCATGGGATCACACAGAGTAGGACACTGCTAAATGACTGAACAATGACAACATATCTATGTGTATATATGTATGTATGTAGATGTATTGTGTGTGTATGTGTGTGCTTATGTCAGTAATAGGAGACTGGGAGAAGGGAACATTATGTATAAGGCCAATCCTTTTCAATTTATTTGTTCTGCTGAATTATATTTTTTAATTATTTGTTATAAAAAGATAGTTTTCTGGGAGAGAGATAAGAAAGGTATATATTTAGAAATGTGAGTGATATACGAACAAATTTTCTTTTAAAATTTAAATAAAGGAGTTATCAACATTAAAAAATAACTCATGCCGCCAGCAATAACAATGCAAATTTATAATGCTACATTAGCAATAGCATATGAGAACACATCTAACATAATATGTAACACATCATCAAATAAAATATTTAATGGCATATATATATATATATACACACATACCACAGACAGAAATATATGTACATATTACTTGAGTATGATGCATATGCATTAGCATATCCGTCAAAGAAGCACATATAGCAAAGAAGAATAAAATACATAACATCATATTTTATAGTTATACATAAAGCACAAATTATATTTGCTCAAAAAAGGGGGGCATCTACTGACTTCTTCTGTAATCTTCTTATCCATTACACCATAAGCATTATGAGTAAGCCTCGTCACTGGCTAAATAGTCCTTGCACCTCTCCAGTAACATGATATCTATTCTGCCTCTTTGGTGTTTTCATACTTTCTGATTTATAATCCTAATCTTAATTGGAGCAGTCAGGGGGAACAGGGGTTAAAGTGTTGGTCCTGGAGAAAGGAAGGCCCGAGTTCACATTTGCCTCAGACATATACCATCTGTGTAACCCTAAGTAAGTCATTTTTCTTTTGTTTGCTTAAGTTTTTTGTTTGTTTTGTTTTATCTTTGTAAAATTAGGAAAATAATATCAACTCCTTCTCAGGGTTGTTGTGAGGATAAAATGAGATAATATTTATGAAGGCTTTAGGACATACACACATGCACATATGTGTGTGACATACTGTTAACATATATTTGCATAAACATGTGTGCATATGTATACACATATATGTATATCTATATCTATATAGTTAGTATTTTTATACAGTTGTTCTATCATGTCCTATGCTATGTGATACCATGGTCTTTGAACATGGGGTTTTCTTGACAAAGCTAAACTAATAGAGTGGTTTGCATTTCCTTCTCCTATGTTCCCATTCTACCGAAAAGGAACTAAGGCAAATACGGGTCCAGTGACTTTCTAAGTCACGCAGTTAGTAAGCGTCTGAGGCCAGATTTGATCTCAGTTCTTCCTGTCTCCAGGCCTGGTGCTCTATCCATTGCACCATTTAGCTTCCCTGATTATAAAAATATCATATATGTTCATATACATATGTGTGTATATATGTGTATATGTGTGTACATATATGAGGGAGTAAAGAGCATGTAAAAAACTATGACAAATGCTTGTTCCCTTTCTCTTCACCCCCTAATACTGAGCTTACTCATGATCCAGGACACTTCTCATTCTTTCTACTTTTGCTCTCGAATCTTAGAAGGATAATCCAGGCTATTAATCATTAACACCAGATGCTATCCCAACTAGACTGTTCAACAAGAAAGGGGCTATTTCTGGGGTTATCCCCACCCCTCTTTGAGCAAAAGTTCTGCTGAATTCCAGAGACATATACGCAATACCAACATACAGTGACATCCCCATCAAAACACTATTTGTATCCATGATGTGAGAATGAGTTAGTCAGAAAACATTTATTTAGTGCTTACTATGTACTAGTCATTGTGTAAAGTGCTGGAAATAGAAATATAAACAGAAAGATAAAACATCACTGAAATCAAGGAGCTTACATTCTAATGAAGGAAGATAATACATTAAAGGAAACTGGAAAAGGGCAGTGGGAGGAAAAGAGGGAAGACATGCACTTAACCCCAGGACATGGTAAAGAAAAGCCTGCATTTCACCTGGAGAAGAATGATTCATTGCCTAGCTCTAATAACTCCTTATCATATGATAATGTCCTCTTTACACTTAGAGAGATTTCCACGTTTATGTTTAAAATAATATAATTGCTTTCTTTACAACAATTATGTGAAATAGGGAAAATTCACATTATTGCTCTCATTTTATAGATGGAGAAACTGGTGTTCAGAGAAATTATGTAACACATAGTAACTAGTGGAGCCTGCATTCAAATCCTTTCCATTGTATAAGGTGATCTCCCCATAGACATGTGAATGATACTTCTGCAACAGCTTAGAACTTAAGCTTTTTAAATGCAAGGTCTAGCTCATATTCTGATGCATGAGTCATCATCCTTTCCCACTTAGAAAAAGAGAAGAGAGGTGGCACTGAAGGAGTGATGTGAATGGTCAGAAATCAGTGCCTATAGGCAGGGACTGTCCTTCTTCATTTAGGTACCCCCAAGATGTATGGGATAATCAGACCTTTAATAACAATTGTGACTCTTCTTTCATCATACTACATAGTTCATCATATTGAATTCAAGGGATTTCTATTCTATGAGAACAACTCAGACCAGAGATATGCGCATATCTGATAGCCCAATTCACCTAGGATTCCAACACCTACTATATTAAATAATCAGTTCTTGAGAGCTATTACTAACCATGATCAGTGTCTGAGAACCTTTGGATCCTGTAAGTTTGGGGCTAGAGTATACCCTCAAATTCTAAAATCTTCAGGTCTCTCAAGGATGATACTGAATTCCCAGTGAATGTGCTATTTTATGTTTTAAAGAGATCATCCATTTGACAAAATTGCTTCTCTTTAAACTTCAAGGCATTTAGTCCATAAAGATTTTGAGAAACCTCTCTCGGATACGTTTGGTTTTAACACCATAAATGATAGGATTCACCATGGGTGGGATCAGAAGGTAGATGTTGGCCACAAAAATATGGATATGGGGAGCAATGTTATGACCAAACCTATGTGTGAGGAAAGAGAAGAAGGCCGGAGTATAAAATGTCAAAATGACCCACACGTGGGAGCCACAGGTGCCCAGGGTCTTCAGTCTAGCTTCCTTGGAGGGTAGGCGAAATACAGTACGGAGAATAAGGACATAGGAACAGATAATGAGGATGAAGTCCAGTCCTGCAGTAAGGAAAGCAACAGAGAGGCTGTAGGCTCTGTGGATCTTAGTCTGGGCACAGGAAAGTTTGATCAGTGCCATGAATTCACAGTAAGTATGGGAGATGATGTTAGTTTTACAGTAGGGAAGCCATCGCAGCATGAAAGGATGAGGACTCAGTAAAATAACTCCCCGAATGACAATGGCCAAACCTAGGCTCTTGATAACTGCATTGGTCAAAATAGCTGAATGTCTAAGGGGGTTACAAATGGCCACATAGCGGTCAAATGCCATGGCCAAACAGAAGCCAGACTCCATCGTGGTCAGGGAGTGTATGAGAAATATCTGAGTGAGACAAGCTTCAAGATATATCTCTCTATCATTAAACCAGAAGAGACTGAGGATTTTGGGCAGTGTGGTGGTAGTGATCATCAAGTCTGCCACTGAAAGCATGGAGAGGAACAGGTACATGGGCTCATGCAGGCCAGGGTCATTCTTGATGATGACCAGAAGGGTGCAGTTCCCCAGAATAGCCAACATATACACAAGACAGAAGGGGATGGATATCCAGATCTGAATGGTTTCCAGTCCTGGAATTCCAAGGAGGAGAAAGGTTTTGGGATGCAGATTGGTAAAGTTGAGTGCTGACATCACATGGATCTTTTATCTTCATCACCTATATGTCACCAAAGTTTATCAGTTCTCTAAATAAATTGAAAATTAATCGGTTTTAATATCTATCAGATTGGAATGATGTAGTAATTTAATGACCCAACTCTTCAAGATGCCCTGATGCTCTAACATACAGATGAATATTAAAAAAAGTAATCAGTATTACTTAATTTGGATAAATATCCTAAAGATTTATGAAGACAAGGATCCTCTTCTAATGAGGGATAGAGTTTATATTTTAGATTAGGGTTAGATTTTTTTGTTTATTTGTTTGTTTTATAAAGGAAAACTTTAGTCTAGTTAGAGTTTGCATTACATTCAGAGCTGGGTTGTGTTGGGGAACTTCACATATCTTTGACAATTTTCTAAAGCAAGGTAAATTTATGGGCTCATTTTGCATATTTAGTATAGAAAGGGAAAAGTTCCTGGTCATGATTCTTTATTCAAAGTTGTCATAATCAGTGTCCATACCCCACTTCATGTCAGTTGCTCAAACAAACATGGCAGAAAAGCATTTACTTACTCGTTTACTTGAATTTCCTCATTTCATGAATTGAAGTGAAAGTAACTTAATTAGGGAAGGACTTTGTGCCTTTGAACACTCCAGTGGTACACAGATTGCTTTTGTACTATATTTGCTATGGTAATCATATACCATTACCAAACTTAATAAGTAATTTAGCTTCCTTTAATATTTCATCTACTGTCTCAGTTTCTAACTCTAATGAGTCCCATTGATCATTTCCTCCCAATATTCCTTGAAAAAAAAAAGTAAATTGAAGTATTCTTGGAGCTCTCCCTTCAAAAAATAAACTAAAAAAATGTAATTCTCCTTGTGAAATCAGATTAGGAGATGGGTGAAAGGTTCAGGGTGTGTATGGAATCCTCTACACCTGAAAGAATGAATTTGAGCGATAGGGCTTACAACTCCATAGTAAACTGTACACTTCTACCTGGTATTCATTGACCTGTATAAATTTGGTCTTTAGCTGTATTTCTCCAACTTATTTTCTACTAGTTTCCTCTCCTTACTGTGTCCTATCAAACATTGTTCTACCTACACCCTATGAACCTCTAATCTCCTGGCATTTTGGCTGGTAGAGTGGAGTTCTCCCCATTCTCCTGCCACACCACATGACCTCCTGAGGTGACTTTTGTGTGTTCCAGTCTGGAGGAAAAAACAAGCCAGGAAAAACTACTGGGCTCCTACTGCCAATATTTACTCTAATTTCCTGAATTCATTGCCTCAGGCTGGAGAAACTAAAATGGTAGCTCCACCCCCCCCCCAAACACACACCTTTGCTTTTCTTTCCCTTTTCCATCCCTTTTGTTATCAAAAGCTGACATATTTATTAGGTTTTATACAAGAAATTTACTAAACTCCAAGAAAACACGCAAAGGCTGTGAAAATGTGGTGTGGATGAAAACACACTAGATAAGGGTTAGGGTGAGAAAGACTTGACCCACTCAGCTATTTATTAAATAAATAAGCAAGTCATATATCCTCTCCCTGCTTCATTTTATTGATTTGTAAATTGTTATAAATTATAGTATTTGTCCTACTTCTTTCATATGGCCATTAAAAACATCAATTTATAAACATTAATGCAACTCATAGTTGAAAACTATCATTATGCCAAACAAAGAAAAAAAATTAAGGTCCTTCTGAGTGAATATACATCACCTTTCACTGTACCTTTGCATTGGCTGGATCCCACAACTGGAATTCAGTCCCACTTCACCTCCAATTTAGAAGCTCTTGTTTCCTTCAAAATTCTGCTCTACTGACACCTTCTACATCAGGGGCTCTTATGCTGTTCTCCTTACTATGATTTAAAATATATATATATATATATATATATATATATATATATATATATATATATATATATATAATATATATATTGATAAAGAGGATTCTAAGAAGGTGGCAGAGCAAATCAGGAAATACCAGGCTCTTCAGATATCCTCCTCCAAATAAAACCAAAACAAAACAACAGAACATTGCCTCAAAATGAATGCAGAGCAGAAGAAATATATGAAAACGGGGTAAAATGATTGTCCTAAGACAGTTTGAGAGGACCTCAAAAAACACTCAACCACCTGACCCAATTGAAAACCAAACACCTCCAGACAGACACCACTGAATCAACAAACAAGTCCTGGGGACAGCTGGATTGGGATAGCAACCTCAGCAGCAGAAACTTTCATCTTATGGGTAGTGAGTGGTCAGAAAGCTGAGTAGAGGAAGACTGAAGCGCTCTCTTCTGTGCCATGATGCCAGGCCATGCTGTGCTGACCAGATATTTTGTAGTCTGCAGCTGCAGGTAAGAGGGAATAGAGCACAAGCCTGGTAATTGTGGTAGAAGAGAATTAGGGAGCCTGTTATCTGTGAGCAGGTGCAGCAGAGTAGAGTTCTTGGTTTCAGTTCCAGGACAGAAAAATGAGTGGAGGTTTGCAGCCATGAGAAGGACTACAGGGAGTAAGAGCATTTACAGCACAGTGTGACTGGGGGGCTCTAGTCATTGCTTAGGGCTGTAGAGGAGAGTCCAAGATTGGTCCTGACAGAGCAAAGAAAATAATAGTAAGAGTGACTTCAGGCATAAGGCACTACTTCTCATTAGAAGCTGCTAGAAGTAAAATTAAACAAAATAAGAATAAGGAGAAAGGAGGAGGATAAAGGAGAAAGAACCTGACCATAGATGCCTACTATGGGGATAGAGAATATCTGGGTTCATATTCTAAGAAAGAAAGTGAAGCCAAAATAGTCACTCCTACTTAAAATGGCAATGGGTCACTAGTTCAAAAAGAGTTTTTGGAAGAATTTAAGAAGGATTTCAAAAATAAGATATGAGGGATGGAGGGAAAAAAAATAAGAGCAACCAAGAAAATCAAGAAAATTGTGAAAAGAAAGAGAAGCAGTTGGGAAAAGAAATTCAAAATTTAAGGAAGAAAATAACTCCTTCAAACCTAGCATTGGGCAAAGCGAAGCAAATGAAGTTATAAGATAGCAATAAATAATAAAGAAAATCAAAAGAATGAAAAAATAGAAGAGGATGTACAACATTTTATTAGACAAAACAACTAATCTGGAGAACAGATCAAGGAAAAACAATATAAAAATTGTTGGACTATCTGAAAGTATGATAAAAAATGACAAGAAATTACTAAGGAAAACATCCCTGAAGTTTTAAAAAATGGAGGAAAAAATCTATCAATCACCATGTGAAAGAGATTTCAGGATAAAAAATTATAGGAATATCATAGCCAAGTTTCAAAAATCCCAGGTTAAAGAGAAAAATACTATAAGCAACAAGATAAAACCGTGTGTGTGTGTGTGTGTGTGTGTGTGTGTGTGTGTGTGTGTGTGTGTTCTAGTAGGAGGAGGAGGAGGAGGAGGGGGAGGAAGAGGAGGAGGAGCAGCAGCAGTAGTAGTAGCAGCAGCAGCAGTAGTAGAATAACACAAGAACTAGCAGCTACTATCTTAAGCGAATGTAAGGCTTGACACATTCTATTTTGAAAAGCAAAAGAGCTAGGATTGAAACCAAAAAAAACTTTACACAGCAAAGCTGAGTATAATCTTAAACAACAGAGAGAAGAAATGGACATTTAATGAACTGAAAGAGTTTCAGGTATTTGTGACAAAAAGAGCAGAATTCAATGGAAAATTAGACATAAAAAATCCAGGAGATACATATGGAAAATATAAAAGAACAATTAGAAAGGAATCAATAAGGTCAATTATTTACTTATACTTGAAAATGTTATCAGTACCTTAAGACTGTTATCATTACATGAGTAGTTTGAAAGAGAGTCTTGGGCTGAGCTGAATATGATGGGTCAATTCTAACAACTAAATCTAGGTAGGAATAGTTAAAAAGGAACAATTATCACAAACAAATGAGGTGTGAAAGAAAGAATTGATACAGAGGGAGTAAAGTTGGAGTGGAGGGTTGGTTGTACTGGAATCTTACACTGGAATTAGGTCAAAGATAGAACATGCATAACTAAAGCAGTATAAAGCTCTTCAAATTTGTAAAGAAATAAGAGGGTGAGGGGACAGGGAAGAAGGATTTATGAAGAGTGTGGGGAAAGGGTAAAGGAGGGACTCTTAGACGGTTGGATAGATTAAGGAATAGGAAGGCAAAGTAGTGGTTAGAAGTGAATTAGGCAGGTGAGGAGGTAAAAAGGCAGAAGGATAAAGAGTCTGGAAAAATAGGATGGATGAAAATGCACAACTGGGAATTATGAATTTAAATATGAGTGGGATGAACTCACTCATAAAATGGAAATGACTAGTAGAATGAATTAAAAATCAGACTATAGAAATTATAAGGAACTTATCAACGTTAAACTATTTACATCCCTACAAGGAAAAAATGATAATTGTAACTGATGAAACTTTTTCTCAGTATGAGAATAGTTGAAGGGAATAGAAATGTATACACACACATATACATACATGTGTATATACATATTTACACTATATATAGGAGGGTATATGGTCATGCAAATACATTTGAATGTGTTTATATATGTGTACAGGTATACATAGATAGAAGGCACTGGACCAATTTAATAGGAAGGGATGATATTTAAAAGGTGATTTAAGAGGTGAGAGAGGAATATAATGAGAGGAGATGGGGAGAGAGAGAGTGGGGTAAACTATCTCACATACAAGAGGCAAGGGAAAATGGTTACAATGGAGGGGAAGAACAGGAAGGCAAAAGTCCCTTATTTCATTAAACGACCATCTCCTTGCCTGAAAGATTATGCTCAGTTTTGCCTCGTAGTTAATCCTTGGTTGTAGTCCTAGCTCTCTTGCTCCGCAATATATCAAATAATAATCCCTCCACTCTTTTAATGTAGAAGCTGCCAGGTCCTGTGTGATCCTAACTGTAGTTCCTTGATATTTGAATTGTTTCTTTTTGGCTGCTTGCCGAATTTTTTACTTAATTTTTTAATTCTGGAATTTGGCTACTATATTTCTTGGAGTTTTCAATTTGGGATCTCTTTCAGGAGGAGTCGGGTGAATTCTTTCGATAACTATTTTATGTTCTGATTCCAGGATTTCAGGACAGTTTTCTTTGACAATCTCTTGGAGGATGTTGTCTAGGCTGCTTTTTTCCTCATGGCTTTCTGGTAGACCAATAATTCTTAAGTTTTCTCTCCTGGATCTGTTCTCTAGGTCAGTTGTTTTTCCAGTGAGATATTTTACATTTTCTTCCAATTTTTCAATTGTCTCGTTTTGTTTGATTGACTCTTGGTGCATCATAGAGTTCTGAGTTTCAATTTGATTGATTCTAATTTTTAGTGAATTATAGTCTTCAGTGAGTTTTTTAAGGTCCTTTTTTTAGGGAGGTATTGTCTTCAATTATTTCACTAATTTTACTTTTTAAGGATTTGTTTTCTTCACTGACACTTTTTTTTCCAAGTTGGTTACTGACTCCCTGATTTGGTCTTTAAAATCTTTCTTAAGCTCCTCCAAGAATGCTATTTGGGCTGGAGACTAGTTCATATTCCCTTCTGTGGTCTCAGGTGTGGGTAAAGAGTCCAAGTTGTCCTCAGTATTTGGTTGTTCTTGACCTACATAATAAGCTCGGATTGATTTTCTTGCCTTCCCCTTCTTCTCAGCTTCATTCCTTCCCATTGTGATTCCCCATTTCATAATTTCTCAGACTGTGAGCTAAGGGCCTGGTAATTGACTTTGAATGGTGTAGCCTCTGGGTTTCTAGTTTATGGCTAAGGCAGGAATCTCAGAGAGGTATGCTGATGTGAACAGAGTAGTCTGTGGAGAAGGGGGCGTTTGGCCACTTCAGATTTCTGCCTCTATACCCCTGGGCTTTAACTCAGGCAGGCTTTTGCTGGTCAGGTGAGGTGGGGCTTGTTGGGACCCCTCCCTCTTTTCTCTTCAGACTCCTGGCTATCTCAGTTACACTCCTTCTTGAAGACTCCCAAGCCTGAGGCTATTTCCACTAACTTGGGATTTCAATCTGGGTAGGAGACTTATCTTTGGGTTTTCTATTTCATGAAGGAGGGGTGAGGGATCAGAGCAACTAGAATTTACTTTGCTATTCTAGCCCCTGCATATACAGGCCGGCAATTTTTAAACTTCCAGGCCTTGGCTGATAGCTGCAGGAGAAGCTGCAGTCTCCACTGGGGGCCAGAGCACTCTCTTACCTGGCTCCAATGATCCCTCCTATCCCCTTTTGAGACAAAGTGAGATGACTTTAAATCGTCCTTGGCAAGTCTGCAGGCTGTGGCTTCTTCTCACTCTGGTGTAGTCTGCTTGTCTGCCCTTAAGTCTGAACTGAGCAGACCCCATGTGCTCTATGCTTACCTTGTCCATACCCACTGGGCACTTTCCTGGGCTGGATTCTGCCACGCTCCCTCTCCAAGTAGATTTTGTCACTCCAGAATTTGTTCAGATTCACTTTTTAAGGTTTAGTGATGGGATTCACAGAGGAGCTTAGAGAAGTTACTGCTTCCTTTCCTCCATCTTTGCTCCACCACCCCAAGTGAACACTATTTCTATATATCACCAAATAAATCCTGCCAGAAGTAATAGTAAGAGATACTGTAGAATTGTAGACAGTATAAAGGATTTGAGAGTATAACTGCTAAAACAAACCCAGGAACTAATGAACATCATATAAAATATTCTTTTTACAAGTAAAGTAAGGTTTAAATAATTGGAGAATGTTTAACTGTTTATGGGTAGGTAAAGTCAATATATTTTTTTTAAATGCCAGTTTTACATTAACTAAGTTATTTATTTAATTTTGTTCCAACTAGATTTCCAGAAATTCATTTTACTGAGTTAAAAAAATAATACAATTTATTTGAAAGAATAAAATGTCAAGAACTTGAAAAAAAGTATTTGAAAAATGTAAAGGAAGGAGGTTTAGCAATGTCAGATATTAACCTATATTATAAGCCAATAATTACTGGTACTGGTTAAAAAATTAGACAAATTAGTGAAACAAAGAAGACATATATTATACAATAGTAAATTATTATAGTAATCTTGCATTTTACAAATGTAAAATTTTAAGTTTTGGGGGATAAGAATTAATTATTCGTTAATGTTGGGAAAGCTTGAAAACAGTCTGGAAGAAATCGTGCATAGGTTGAAATCATAAATCATTTACCAAGATAAGGTCAAAATACATACATGACCTAGGTATAAAGGGACATATCACTAGAAAATTGGGAAAACATATAACATATTACTTATAAAATTTAGGGATAAGAGAAAAATTTACATATAAATAAGATATATTTACATATATATACATATATATAATTGTGAATTATAAAATGTATGATTTTAATTGCATTCATTTTTTAAATGAACTGGTGAAACCTGTATAGCCAAGATTTAGAAGAAATGGAGAAAGTTGAGAAAAAAATATAGACATTCTCTGACATAAAAGTCTCATTTGTCAAATACATAAAGAACTTTTTTACAATATATACGAATACAAATCACCCCCCAATTGACAAATAGGAACATTGATAGGAACAAGAAGTCTTTCAAAAAAGAAGGCAGAACTAGAAAAATGCCCTAAATCATTATTCATTAGGTAAATGCATATTAAAAAACTTTGAGGTATCACCCATACCTGTCATATTGACTAAAAATGATAGGTGCTTTTCAATTGGGGAATGACTAATTAAGTTGTGGTATGTGATTGTGATGGAATACTAATGTGCTATAAGAAATAATAAGCTGATTGAGTTTATGGGGTAAGGAGAGTCTGGGGGAATTGGAAAGACCTCCATGAAATAATGAGACATTAAATGAGAAGTACCAAGTGAATGTTGTACATAATAATAGAAATTTTGTCCTAAGAACAACTGTGAATGACTAATTCTTTTTGAGTATCATAAATACTCAAACCAACTATAGAGGACCTATGAAAGAAGATGTTATCTGCCCCCAGACGAAGAACTGACAAATAGAAGTATATATGTATATATACATGAGTGTGTTTAATTACAGCCTTCTTTAGGATGGGCTGGGAAGAGATGGAGGGAAGAAAAAACAGAAAGTGCACAGAAGAAAACTTGGAATCACAGGAAAGGTGAGTAGCTTTGTAAACAATGTAAAATATTTATTATGTAGTTTTAAAAAAGTGATCCATTTGAAATGGAAATTCATGGTTATATGTTGAATCCTCTCTCTATGTTGTGCTGTGTACATGGAAATCTCCTTTTGTTTTGTTGTTATTGTTGTTGTTGTTTGTTTTTGTTTTTGTCCTTTTGTATTTAAGTTCAAAGTGGATTTTAAAAATTGATAATCATATTTTAACATAATTATTTTTCTTTGTAATGTTACATTTTATTTTATGCATTTTAAAACATTGTTCTTAGAAGGGGTCAATAGGATTCACCAGACTGCCAAAAGGCCCCATGCCAAATAATTTAATAATAATGATGATGATGATGATGATGATGATGATGATAATCAAGAATCATTCCCTGAAACTTTTACCAGTAACCTAGCAGCTAGTGTCTTACGCTACCATTTGGTAGATTTGTGTTTATGTGTGTGTGTTTATACACATCGACACACACACACACACACACACACACACACACACACACACATATATATACACACAGATATAATATGTACACACACATATATGTGTGTGTTGTGTATGTACAATTTTTCTCCCCTGCAATAATGTAAGCTTCTTATATATAAGTAACATTTACTGTTTGTCTTTGTACCTCAAATTTCTAGCACTGGTCTTTTCATTTGATTCAAGGATTCTTTTGATATCTTGCCATCTGTCTTCTTAGTGCTCTTCTTTCCCACCTGAAATAGCCGTGCTTTTGACTTTGGAGTTGAACCCTAAGGTTCAGCATCTTCCCCTATCAGTGAAGTAGAAATTTTACAAATTTCTGATTTGTTGAATGTTTTTAAAGACTAGAGAAAATAAACCTTTACACATTTCATGAGTGGGACTAGAAAAATAATTACCCTGATTTGATACATTCAGCCAACTTTGTACTTCTTACATTTTAATTTTCATGTTTTGTAGGATATCTTTTCTGGCTATGATAGTCCTTAAAACCAAGTATTTAAATAAACTGAGCTTAGAACCTGATTATTGAAGCACTTTATCAAAAAATATTAAAAATAAGATTTCAAAAAATAAGTAAGGGTATTCAATCACATCCAGAAAATTTTTTGAAATGTTAAAAAATCAAAATTATTTTAAAACATTATTTCATTTTATTGTTTTTTAAATTTTTTTCATTTATTGTAGTGTGCGAATAGTATATAATATGATTCAGTAACATATACATATAATTATCAATTAATCCATATGTGTGTGCTTAACATTTATACTATTTGAGTGAGTGCATTATCAAAAAGAAATGTTTGAAAAGCAATAATATATACCCAAAAGTATGCCCTGTAAAGAATTTTTAGTCTTCTAGTTCTCATTTTATGCTTGAAAAAGTATAGCTGATTCTATCTAGTGTATCCTACAGCCCTGCCCTGAAGGAAGAGGATTGGTGAACTCAACCTTGAAAATATCAATCCACCCCCCAACCAGAAAGGAAACCTTTCCTGCCCTGCTCATAGCACTCCACTCTCAGGAAGAAGCCTATACCCCAGTTGCCTACCCTGATCTCTAAGTCAGCCACACTGGTATTGCTAATTTTCCTATTCAGAGCCAAATCACATGCACACATACATGAATTGCAGAACCTCCTTCACATCCTAGGACCACTTCATCTTCAATTAGAATACCGTCCCTGTCCTGACCACTCCACCCTAGGGAAGAGCACACCTTCTTGATCATCTGACCCTAGAGTAGAGGCCCCATGATCTGTACTTCTTTCTCTCAACTGGGCTATTTTTAACGATCTCCAGCTTGATTTGCCTGTCTCAAATATCTCTCAAATATACCTTCAATCTATTTCTGATACAGCTGTCAAAGTATTTCTAACGCTTGCATCTGAACATGTCACTACTCTAAATAATTAACTCCCATGGATTCCTTACCTTCAGGGTAAAAGATAGTCTCATGTTTCTCTTTTTCATGCCTAGAATGTCTTCCTTTCTCCCTGCCATTTAGATTCCTTTACATTCTTTAAGATATGATTCAAACACCTTCCTCAGCCTCTCCCTAGGATCTCCATTTCCTCATGTATGAAATGAGAAAATTAGACTAGATGGCCTATGAGGTTTGTTTTTTTTTTTCTTTTGTTGCTCTAAAGTTATTATTGTATGACAGTACTATTGTTCACCCACTGTTCACCCACTGTTCAGAAAATGAGAGGAGATGTGACTGTGCCTTTACTGGAACACTTGTTGAAGTTGATGAGCAGTTTGTCTTCTACTATCAGCCTGAGATCTGAGGTCTAGCCCAATTCTAGAGGCAAATCCCCCAAAATTTATACCCATTTTGAAGACTTGGTTTTTCAGGGACCAGTCTTTTAAATATGAAGATGTCTCATAATGTGGCCTCAAACTTAAATTTATAGAGGGTGATCACTTTTATTTTCTATTTGGCAGCAAGCACATGAAATCATAAATCTATAATCTAGAGCAAAAGGTCTTTTTTTTCCCCTAATGTCATCTATCTCTTTGGTAATTTAGTGAATCTTATATACCCTTTCTCAGAATAATGTCTTCAAATAAATGAATGAAATTTTAAAAATCAATTAGATGTTAATAAAAATAAATAATTATTTTCCCATCTAAATCCATACCTTTTATTAAGGGATCCATGTACCCTAGATTAAGACTCCCTGATTTAGAAAGATCACCTCCTAATGATCAACTCACCCTCACCTGCCTTCACATTCTTCTCATTGTCAAATTCAAAATGGTTTCCAGAGACCTTTAGAAAGTTTATTGAAGCAAGTCTTTTTTTTACCTGTTTCTCTGGGACAACTTCCACTTTTTATCCTAACCTTAGTCCTTATTGTTTCCACCTGATCTGAGAACATCAACTCAGAATCTTAGAATCAATAATCTTAGAAATAGTACCTTTCTTACTAGTAGGTGATCAAACAAGGCCATTTCTTTCATTTCAGGTTATTTTACAGTCTAATCAATCAATTATTGTAGCAAATGCAATAACCCTTTGCAATTACATTATCCCAAACCTATACATAAACATCTTACCTTTGTACATCTTGCTTTGTATCACAGCCTTGGCTGCCTCTGAAATAAAGAGGTTTTTATGTTGAAAAGATCCTTTCTTCCTCTCCCAGGGAACTCCATATTTGTGCAAAAAGTCCCCAAAGATACTATCTGTAAGGGCTATTGGTAGTAACCATTGAAAAAAATTCCCAAGTCCCCAAAGATACTGTCTCTAAGGTCTATTGGTGGTAACCATTAAAACATGCCCTCATGTGACCCAGTCTCAGTACCACTGAGTGTTCTAGCCAGAGCCTAGTTAGATGTAATCCACTGTACTTTCTTCTTGATAATCGGGCAGAGAGGCCTTGCAGAAGCTGGAATTCTGTCATTTTCACCAATTGCACTGGAATTGAATGAAATACAAATTTGTGCTCGTGTTAAAAAGTAGATCTTTTGCTATCACCAAAATTCCTATACCAAAACAGGGCAAGTGATCAGTAATCCCATCTCAGACATTTTATAAGTCATATGATTTAGGGCAAGTGACTTAACCACTATGACCCAATTTCCTCATCTGTAAAATTAGCATCATGTTTCTAATTACCTCAAAGTGTTGTTTCAAGGCTCACAGGAAATAATATATGATAAGCTTCTCTCAAAAATCTTAAAATGTCCCCCCTCCAAATATGTTGTATACAAGAAACATATAAAAATAAAGCCACATATACAGAATGAAAATTAGAAACAAGATAAAAAAGATCCGTTTTCATCAAGTGATTCAAAAAAGTGGGTATTACAAACTTGCTGTCAGAAAAAAGCAAGAAAGAAGTATGACAAAACGTAAGTAGGGAAATTACTTTAATCTTAAATCACAGACAGTGAATACATACATATATATATGTATATATAATATGTATGCATACTCATATGATATTAATCATATGTGTAACAAATGACATATCATCTAAATTAATGCAGGAAAATTTTAAATGAATTGCAAAAATAAAATTGCAATACAATAATTGTAATTCTTTTTCCTCTCATCAATAGTAAATCAAAAAAAATAGTAAATCAAACAAATTTAAGAAAAATAGAAAAATGTAAAACTCAACAAACTATTGAAGGTTTTAGAGCTAAAAGTAAACAAAATAAATTATAAATATTTTTCAGCCTTTCATAGTATCTTTGTAAAAATAAACCTAACTTATATAAGAAATAGTAATTTAAATAAAGATATTAAAAAAGAAAAACATTCTGCATAACTAATTGAAAAATATTGAAAATGCTATATGGGGGCGGCTAGGTGGCGCAGTGAGTAAGAGCGCCGGCCTCGGAGTTTGGATGACCCGAGATCAGATCCGGCCTCAGAAAATGAGCACCCACACATAAATCAAATGACTAGCCGTGTAACCTTGAGCAAGTTACTTAACCCCAATTGCTTAAAAAAAAAAAAAAAAAGAAAATGCTATATGCCATAATTTGTTGATCCATACTCTAACTAAAATTTATCCACTTTGTTTTCTCTTCCTTGCTATTATTAAAAACACTACTTTGACCAGAACTGAAAAGAAATTTTTACTTTCAGATACAAAATTCAAGAAGAACATTAAAAATGTAAGCAAGAAAGATAAATCATAAGGGTTTCAAAAAACTTAAACTGTTTACATTTTTATGCTTCTCTTAAACCACCTTGTATTTTATGATGCCCCGATTTCTACTTATTCCCTTAATCACCTATTTCCTTATTAAGTTACATTTCTATTCACAGCTGTGTGTTTCTGCATGTGAGTGTGTGCATGTAGTCTTCCTTCTTTGAACCAATTCTCATGAGAGTGAGGTTCAAGCATTGCCTGACAGCCTCCATTTCCCCCTCTATTATTAAAGCTCTTTGTTGTGTGTTTCTGTGAGAAAATTGTTCTAAGGATTTTATGAGGGTTTATTCTATGACTGAAAACGCTGCTGGAGTTCTTGATTATTTTAAGTAGTTTTTCTCTTGGTTCTCTAGGATTCTTTCTGTTTTAAAATCTTAATGCCAAGGTGATGGTTTTTCTTTTCTTCTTTTTCTAAAATAAACATCTGGTATATCACAATTATCATACAACAGGTGGGATTTATAGCAGGAATTCAGGGTGGTTCAATATAAGAAAAACTATCAGTATAATCGACCATTATCAATAAAAACCCAACAAAATTACATAATTATCTGTAATAATAATGGAATTTTAAGATACCCTTGTATTGGTAAGCAAACAGGTACTTATCACCTTGTTTCAAGCTCATGATTGTGTTAAGGATTAAGAAGCAAAACTTGTGAATCCCACAATGGGAGAAACCTCCTGTTGCAATCGGAAGGGGCAGAACAGGGAGGAGCCAATACCATATATAAGGAAAAGCCCAAGCTAGAGAACTTCAGAACTGCTGGGATCAAGCATCTGGAGGCTGGCCTGCTACTGCTTGAGAGAGAGAAGAGAACTGAGAAGAACTGAGAAAAAAGGAGAGAGAAGAACTGGGAGGAAGCATGGCTGTGGTGCTGGTACTTTGTTTTGATGTTACTTTGTCAGATTTGTCTACTTGATAGAGGGCAGTGCTGTTGTTACAAAAGCCATGGGACCTTGCTGCTGGTTCAGAAGCCCTAAAAGTGGAATTTCTTGTTGTAGGTTTATAGAAATCCTGGAGGATGGTCTTGTTGACATTTTCAGGGATCCTGAGATTATACTAATGATTTGTGCTGATTCCTCAAACCTTGTTGTCGGGTCTATGTTGATTTCACAGGCAGAAAGTGCATTGAAGATGATGTTGGCAATGATCATGAATGTTATTGTGGCATTGTTAAGCTTTGTCTTCCCAGGAATAGAAACTATGATAGACTATTTGCTTACATGTAGAGCTGAGACACTTGAACTAGATAGCCTCTAAGGTTCTTTCCAGCTCTAGATCTCTGAACCCGTGTTCCCTAATTTATCGACATCCACTATAAAATGTAACTGAATATCAAATGCAAAAAAGGGCATAGTCTTCCAGAAGTGGCATGACTAAAAAAACAGTATGATTTTTTTTAGGCTCTCTAGAAAATTCTTTGGTTTTATTTTTTTAAATTAATTTATTAGTTTAATTTCAGTTAACAAGATTCAATTACATAGTTCCTTGATTTTCAAATTTCCTTTACTTCCCTCCCCCCTACCCCCACGACAGCATATAGTCCAGTATAGGATCTGCAAATGCATTCATATTAGACATTATTCCAATTACAAAGGCGTATTGTACTAGGTGGGATGAAAGATGGTAAGGAAGAAATGAAACCAAACAACGAAAAGAAAAAGATCATTTAGTTTGCTTCCATCAGGATTCAGTCTCAGTTCTTTCTAGTTATATCTCTGGATGGTGCTTTTCTCACTTTCTTGAGTCTTTCGGGATTGACTTATATCACTGTATGGCTGAAAAGAGTCCAGTCTGTCATAGTTGGTCATCAAAGATGTGGTATGTCTGTGATTGTATACAGATTTCTTCTGATTCTACTCTTCTCGCTCAGCATCAGTTTGTATAAGTCTCTCCAGGTAATTGTGAAATCCATCACCTCCTCTTTCTTATAGCACAATAATATTCCATTACATCCATATACCACAAGTTGTTTAGCCATTCCCCAATTGATGGGCACCCTTTTATTTTCCAATTCTTTGCAACCACAAAAAGGGCTGCTAAAATATGTTTGTACATATGGGTCTTCCTCCCACTTCTATGATCTCTTTGGGATATAACCCTAGAAGTGGTATGGATGGGTCAAAGGGTATGAAATCATTTATAATCCTTTGGGCATAATTCCAGATTGCTCTCCAGAATGGTTGGACAAGTTCACAACTCCACCAGCAATGTATTAGTGTTCCAATTTGTCCACATCCTCTCCAGCATTTGTCACTTTCTTGTTTTGTCATCTTAGCCAATCTGACTGGAGGGATGTGGTATCTCAGAGTTGTTTTGATTTGCATTTCTCTAATTAATAGTGATTTAGAGCATTTCTTCATATGCTTATAAACATCTTTAATTTCTTTCTCTGAAAACTGCCTGTTCATATCCTTTGACCATTTATCAATTGGGGAGTGACTTGTATTCATATAGATTTGGCTCAATTCTCTATAAATTTTAGAAATGAGTCCTTTATCAGAGACACACGTTGTAAAAATTCTTTCCCAATTTCCCACTTCCCTCTTGATCTTGGTTACATTGGCTTTGTTTGTACAGAAACTTTTCAATTTAATGTAATCAAAATTATTCATTTTGCATTTTATAAAGCTCTCTACTTCTTGTTTGGTCCTAAAATCTTCCCTTTTCCACAAATCTGTCAGGTAAACTATTCCTTGCTTTCCCAAATTGCTTACAGTATCATCCTTTACACCTAGATCATGCACCCATTTAGACTTGATTTTCGTATATGGTGTTAGATAGTGATTTATGCCCAGTTTCTGCCATACTGTATTCCAGTTTTCCCAGCAGTTTTTGTCAAATAGTGCATTCTTATCCCAGAAACTGGGGTCTTTGTGTTTCTCGAACAATAGATTTCTATATTCATTAACTGCTGGGTCTCCTGCACCTAATCTATTCCATTGATCCACTACTCTACACCTCTTCCAGCACCAAGCAGTTTTGATGACTGCTGCTATATAACACAGATTAAGATATGGCATAGCTAGTCCACCTTCCCTAGCATTTCTTTTCAATAATTCCCTTGATATTCTAGACCGTTTGTTTTTCCAAATAAATTTTGTTATTATCTTGTCTAACTCTACAAAGTAGTTTTTTGGTAAATTGATTGGTATGGCACTAAATATATAGTTTAGTTTGGGTAAAATTGTCATTTTTATTATATTAGCTCAACCCAGCCACGAGCAATTGATACTTTTTCCAACTATTTATATCTGATTTTATTTGGTGAGAAGTGTTTTGTAGTTGTGATCACATAGATTCTGGGTTTGTTTTGGCAAGTAGATTCCCACATATTTTATAATGTCTACAGTGACTATAAATGGGATTTCCCTTTCTATCTCTTGCTGTTGAGTTTCATTAGAGATGTACAGGAATGCTGAGGATTTATGTGGGTTTATTTTATATCCTGCAACTTTGCCAAATTTATTTATTGTCTCAAGTAGTTTTTTACTTGATTCTCTAGGATTCTCTAAGTATATCATCATATCATCTGCAAAGAGTGATAGCTTGGTCACTTCTTTGCCTAATTTGATTCCTTTGATTTTTTTCTTCTCTAATTGCTACTGTTAGTGTTTCTAGGACCAGATTGAATAAGGGGGGTAATAGTGGACACCCTTGTTTCACTCCTGATTTTATTGGAAAGGCTTCTAGTTTATCCCCATTGCATATAATACTTGCTGGTGGTTTTAAATAGATGCTATCAACTATTTTAAGGAAGGCTCCATTTATTCCTATACTTTCTAGTGTTTTTAATAGGCATGGATGTTGTACTTTGTCAAAAGCCTTTTCTGCATCTATTGAGATGGTCATGTTTTTTCTGCTAGTTTTATTGTTGATATGCTCAATTATACAGATGGTTTTCCTAATGTTAAACCATCCTTGCATTCCTGGAATGAATCCTACCTGATCAGAGTGTATTATTTTTGTGATAAGTTGTTGGAGTCTTTTGGCTAGTATTTTATTTAGAATTTTTGCATCTAAATTCATGAATGAAATTAGTCTATAATTTTCTTTCTCTGTTTTATCTCTTCCTGATTTAGGAATCAGTACCATATTTGTGTCATAGAAAGAGTTTGGTAGGACTCCTTCACTAATTTTCCGAAATAGTTTGTAGAGTATTGGAATCAATTATTCTTTAAATATTTGATAGAATTCACTAGTGAACCCATCTGGCCCTGAAGATTTTTTCCTAGGGAGTTCATTGATGGCTTGTTTGATCTTTTTTTTCTGAGATGGGGTTATTTAGGTAATTCACTTCCTCTTCAGTTAATCTGGACAACTTGTGATTTTGTAAATATTCATCCATTTCACTAAGATTGTCATATTTATGTACATACAATTGGGGAAAAATTCCTCATTATTTTTTTTATTTCCTCTTCATTAGAGGTAGATTCACCCTTTTTAATTTTGATATTCATAATTTGGTTTTCTTCTTTCTTTTTTTTTATCATATTGACTAAGAGTCTATCAATTTTGTTGATTTTTTCATAGAAGCAGCTCTTAGTTTTATTTATTAATTCAATAGTTTTCTTAATTTCAATTTTATTAATCTCTCCTTTGGTTTTCAATATTTCTAATTTAGTACTAAATTGGGGATTTTCAATTTGTTCTTTTTATAGCTTTTTCAATTGCATGTCCATTCATTGACCTCCCTTCTCTCTGCTTCAATTAAGTATGCACTCAGGGATATAAAACTTTCCCTGAGAACTGCCTTTAGTTCATCCCACAAATTTTGGTATGTTATCTCATTATTATCTCATTATTATCATTCTCTTGAATCAAATTATTGATTGTTTCTATAAATTCTTCTTTGGCCCATCAATTCTTTAGGATTAAATTGTTTAATTTCCAATTCGTTTTTAGTCTATCTTTCCCTGGCCCTTTATTGCATATAATTTTTATTGCATCATGATCTGAGAATAATGCATTTAATATTTCTGCTTTTTTGCACTGGATTGTGAGGTTTTTATGCCCTAGTACATGGTCTATTTTTGAGTATGATTCTTTAAGCATTGACAGTGGATTGGTTCTTTTCATGCAGGCTAAGCATGTATAATAGTTCTAACCTAACAACAGCTCATATTGAGTTTACAAAAATAAAAAAAAAATATTTGACCATGCTGGTACTTATGAAATTAAATTTTTGTAACCGATAAAAGATAAGACTTTACATCTAGTACTTTTAAACTTTATTAATTAGATCTGTCTTATTATTCAGATTTGTCATGGTCATTTCAGATCCCACTTCTGAGACCTGAATTTCCAGAAAGTTTTCTTGAGTAAATTACTATTACCCCACCATGTTTCCTTTAAAGGGAAAGCATTCTTTTTTTTTCCTTTTTGGAGGGCAATTGTGGTTAAGTAACTTGCCCAAGGTCACACGGCTAGGATTTTATTTGTGTGTGCATTAAGTGTCTAAGGCTGGATCCGAACTCAGGTTCTTCTGACTCCAGGGCCTACACTCTACTCACTGTGCCACCTAGCCGCCCCCATGGGAAAGCATTCTATAGTTATTAATTTTGCATATTCTCCCAAGAGGATAATATAGTTGATATTACTCTGTTGTATGAAGTCAAGCCCAACTCTGACAATGGTTTCTTGGAGTGTACCCATGATCTCTTGTAGTCATCAAGATTTTCAGAGAAGGTATGATTGAGGTAAACTAGGAGTGTTGGCTGATGGGATAATGTTCTTACAGCTTTATCAGGTCTGAGTTCCTATACTTAACCTGATCGGGCTGCAAAATAGTTTTCAACTTATTAATTCACTTACTAGTAATTTAATTACTTATTAATACACCCATCTCTCACGTGACATTTCCTTATTGCTTAACCTATGTCATCCCTCCAAAATACTATCCACAAGTTTTCTAGCATGTGAGTTGTCTTAGGAGATTCATATATTTTGCCTCCATATAATTTACTATAGGTCATAGCTTCTACCATATGTACCAATATGTTCCATATGTTGCATAGAGATGCATAGATCCGGTTCCTTGTGACTGACATTGACATAGTGTGGAAAGTGGTTTTCCAAGGTCCAAAATTTCCAATGGATGATGGTTGCATCCTTGGGATCAAAAGATCTTGGACATTCACTTAAAAACAAGATAAATAGTCATGGTAGTAGCCAGGTGTGGGGAAAGGCAAAACACTTGTATAAATCACTTGGCCATAGAAGAACAGATTATTCTAAGAATTGGGGTGCTTAGGCATGTGAGTAGTGATGGCGGTGGTTATAAGAGATACACATGGGCATCTAACATCTCTAAGAACTGAGAGGTTAGAAAAGTCAGAGCTGGGGGCTGAGTCAAGATGGCAGAGTAGTAACAGCACTTCTGTGGGACTACGGCCCACATCACTTCAAATTTATGTAAAAGGAGACTCTGAACAAACTCTGGAGCTACAGAACCCACAAAATGACACAGAGAAGCTGACCTCCCACTGAGGACAGCCTAGCAGCCTGGCAAGGAATGGCTAGTGAAGCACTCTGGGAGTCGAGCCCAGACCCACATGAGTTGGAAGTTTTAGCCACCGGGTAGCCAGACCAGCAGCCAGTTGGAGGGACTCCAGAACAATAACAACTGTGGCATTTCCCGAATTACCAACACATAGATGCCAAGGCAAAAGTGACAGGTTAGTACAGTACAGTATGGATTTAGGGAGCTAATACATGAGAGAGTGCATCGGCCTCTTTCCCCTGGGGGCGAGAAGCTGCTAAGATGCTGAGCAGCTTGCACCATGTTGGAGGTTCAGCTCCTGGCCTACAGACTGTGGGGGAACCAGGAGATCAGTCTGGGAGGTAATCGCTCTTACTTTAACCTCCTTGGATCTCGATTGCAATATGTGGTGGAGGTCTTGAGGTGAGTGACTAGCTTGCCAGAGCATGTGGAGACGTCAGAGAGGGCACCCAAAAATACCTAAGGCAGCTGAGAAAATCCCAGCATTTGGGAAGGAAGCTCCACTGGCTGGTGGCAGAGTCCTACTGTGGCAAGAACTTAAGTGGCAACATGACCAGGCAAAGGAAACAAAATAAATAGAAAAATTCAACATTAGTCTCCTATTTTGGGGGCAAAGAGTACTCAAGCATGGAATAGGAGGAGGACTGGAAAGTCAGAACTCCTGCACCAAAAGCCCCAAATGAAAATACGAGCTGGTTATAGGCCATAGAGGACATTAAGAAACAGATAAGAGAAGTGGAGGAAAAATTGGGAAGAGAAATGAGAAGGATTCAAGAAAAGTATGAAATGAGAGTCAACAGCCTGACTGAGGAAAATAACACCTTAAAAAATAGATTAAATCAAATGACAAAAGAGTCTCAAAAAGGCAATGAGGAGAAGAATATCTTAAAAAGCTGAATTTGCCAGATGGGAAAAGAATCTCAAAAGCTCACTGAGGAGAATCATTCCCTCAGAATTAAACTGAAGCAAATGGAAGCTAGTGACTTTATGAGAAATCCAAATGCTGTTAAGCAGATCCAAACAAATGAAGGAATAGAAGGCAATGTGAAATATTTCATGGGAAAAACCAGTGACCTGGAAAATAGATCCAGGGGAGATAATCTAGAAATTATTGGATGACCTGAAACCATAATCAGGGAAATAACCTAGGAATCATCCTTCAAGAAATTCTCAAGGAAAATTGCCCTGATGTTTTAGTCCCAGAGGGTGGAATAGAGGTTGAAAGAATCCACTTACCACCTCCTTAAAAAGATCCCAAAAAGAAAACTCCTAGGGATATTATAGCGAGGTTCAAGCATTCCCAGATCAAGGAGAAAATATTACAAGCAGTCAGTAAGAAACAATTTGAATATTTTGGAAAAGCAATCAGGATAACACAGCATCTGGCAGCTTCTTCACTGGGGGATTGGAGGGCTTGGAATATGATATTCCAGAGGGCAAAGGATTAAAACCAATAATCACCTACCCAGCAAAACTGATTATCATGTTTCAGGGGGAAATATGGTCATTCAGTGGAATAGAGGACTTTCAAGCATTCTTGAGGAAAAAACAAGAATTGAATAGAAAAGTTGACATTCAGAAACAAGAAGGAAGAGATGCTTGAGAAGGTAAACAGGGAAAAGAAATAACTATGAACTTATCAAAGTTGAAGTATTTACATTCCTACATGGAAGAACAATAACTGTAACTGATGAAACCTATCTTAGTATAATAATGGTTGAGGAAGGGTATATGGGCATATGAATACCTATGTGAATGTGTGTATATATGTTTACAGGTATACCTAAATAGAGGTCATAGGTTGAATTTAATGGGAAGGGATGATTCGTAAAACATGAAATTAAGAGGTGAGAGAGTAATATAACAAGAGGAGATGGGGAGAGACAGAATGAGGTAAATTATCATATGGAAGAGGCAAGGGAAAATGGTTACAAGGGAGGGGAAAAACAGGGAGGCAAAAAGGCAAAGCTTTATTCTCATTGAATTTGGATCATGGAGAGAATTACATACATACTAAATAGGATATCTCACCCTACAGGAGAGTAGGGGGGAAGGGGATGATAGGTAGGATGATGGAATGGAAGGCAGGCTGGCAGGGAGGGAAGTTGGAAGCACCCACTTTTGAAAAGGGACAGGATCAAAGTAGGGAGTAGACCAAGTGGGAGGTGGGATAGGCGGGAGGAAAATATAATCAGTCTTTTACAATATATCTACTATGGCAATGTTTTGTATAGCTATACATGTACAACATATACTGAATTGCTTCTCTTCCCAGTAAGACTGGGTGACGGATGAAGGGAATGAATCTGCAATTTGAAATTTTAAAATCAAATATTCAAAAATATATAAATACTATCATTAATACTACCTTACATATAAATGGAAAATAAGATATGCAGGCATTGGGGCACAGAGATTCACCTTGCCCTACTGGAAAAGTCGAAGGGTGTATGGGAGAAGATATGGGATACAGCAGATGGGATGAGAGGATATCCGGTGGGACTGCTATTCTGGGATGGTGGGTAGGGTAAAAAATGGGAGAAAATGTGTAACTCAAAATCTGGGGGAAATATATGATGTAAACCAGAAGTTAATGAAGCATTTGAAAAAAAGGTAAACGTTTAATTAATTTAGCAGGTTAAGTGAAAAAAAAAAAATAAAAGAATAATGGAGAGCTGCCTTGAGGGATTTCTGCCTAATGTTAAGAGCCCAATCAAATGTTCTTGCTTCTCTTGGTTTTGTATCATGGATGATGCCTTCCCTTCTGCAGAAAACAAAACAAAGCAACCCAATTACAAAGGTAAAATGTTATGAAGGCATTTAAAAGGCAAAAAGAGGATTAAAAATTTTTTGCAGAAATAATAGCTAACCATTGAAGTTTATTTGGTGGTAATAATATTTAGAATTTATATAGCACTTAAAAGTTTGTAAAGTGTTTTACAAATATTACCTAATGTTATTCTCATAACTGTGCTCAAGGAGAGTTCTATTATTATTCCAATTTTATAAATGAGAGGACTGAGGCTGATAGGAACCAAATGATGGGGTTAGGGCCACATAGCTAGTAAATGTATGAATTGAAGTTTGAACTCAAGTTTCCCTGACTCTAAGTCCAGGACATTATCTAATGAGCCATGTAGCTGAGCTAATATGATAAGATCATTTTGACATCTGAGTAGAGGATGGATTCAATTGGGAAAATACTTGAGGCAGGGAGACCAACCAGAAGGCTATCCCAATAGCCTTGAAATGAAAGTCATCTACATAGAGATGATTGCTGAATCAGTGGGAGTTGATGAGATTACTAAGCAAAATAGCACAGAGACAAAAGAGAAGAGTACCAGGAATATAGCTTCATCTACTGTAAGGGACATAACCAAGAAGAAGATTCAGGAACTAATATGGAGGAGGGGTCAGAATAGCAAGAGGAAAACCAAGAAAGAAAAGTGTCATGCAAACCTAGACAGGAGAGAATATCTAGGAGATAAGGGTGATTGGCAATATCAAATGCTTCAGACATCTAGAAGGATGAGAAATTAGAAAAGTCATTAGATATGGCAATCAAGAGTTCAGTGGGAACTTTGAAGACATTATTTTCAGTAGAATGAAGTTGGAAGTCAGACTGCAAAGAGATTAAAAGAGAGTGAGTAGAGTAAATCAAGTCACTGATTATAAACAGGTTTCTCAAAGATTTTAGCCACAAAAGAGATACATATGATAAAAGCTGGGCTTAGCCAGATTAGCTCCTACTCCCAAATTGCTCATAATCTTATAGGAGTGAAAAGGCATGTGACTTCAGAATTCTATATTTTGGACACAGTTGAGGAAATTTACTGAGAAAAAAAATGAAATAAATATATCAATATACCCAAACCTTACAGCTTTTTGTACATTTAAAGAACAAAATATATTGCATGGTCTCCTTTTGCTAAAATCATTTGATATGATTTGGCAGAGTTTGCAAATGTTTAACAATTTGAAAAATCAGATTTATATGAACTGATGCTAAGTGAAGTGAACAGAAACAATAAAACATTGTTCATAGAAACACTCACAGTGTGCAGTGACTGATTTTAATAGACTTAGCTATTCTCATCAATGCATGGACCTAAAACAGTTCCAAAGGACACAGGATGGAAAATGCCATACACATCCAGAGAAAGAATTATGAAGTCAGAATGCAGAGTGAAGGAGGCTATTTCCTTTTTTGTTTTATTTGTTTTTTTTTTCCTTTTCAATGGTTTCTACACTGTTATAATTCTTCTATGCAGCATGACTAATATCAACATGTGTTTAATAGGAATGTATGTGTGGAGCTCAAATCATATTGTGTGCCATCTTGGAGGGGGGAAGGGAGAGGAGAAAATTGAAAATGTTATGAATTGAATGTTGAAAACTAGAAATAAATAAATTGAAAACAAAAATTCATTGTGAAGTCACACTTTTGAGACTAGATATTAAGCATATTATTGAAAAACAATCCACTTTTGCATATTTAGCCTACATTCTAATTCAAGGTTTTTCAATAACATTTAAATCAGGCAAATTCCCAGAACAAAGAAGCATATTTATATATTTCAGATAAATACCTTAAATTTTTGTAACATGTGTGGCATAGTACATGATCCTTCTTTCATAACCCTTTTCTACTTGGAGATTTATGTAATTCCAGAAAATAAATAGCTTCAATATCAGTGTATATATCAGAGTTATTTATATCCTTATCGATTCCCTAAAAACGTATTTCAGCACCCTTGGAAGTAAAAGCATTCCTGTTTTGAGACTGTTTTCTGGCAAAAGTGAGAAGAGATAGTGTTACATTTAGTTCCCTTGCTTTCTACAACTGGATTCATAATATTATACTCCTTAATTGTAAGGGCAGCTGTCAATAGGTTAAGTCCCTTCTGAGTACCCAATTTATGTCTAAAGCCAGAGAAAGAAGTTAAGGCAAATTTTAAAAAAATCACCTTCAAAATAGAGCAAATTAGTGGCTCTCATCATTGGTAGAGAGTCACTTTTTCAGTCTGAGGCTTATCGCTAGAGCTCCCATGATAGTGGAAAATGCCATTGGTGAGCATACATATCCTACTTATGCTTTTTTTTTTTTATATTAATGACCAATAGATCTTTAGACAAGGTTTTTCTTTTCTTAATATGTTTCTAAAAAGTGAAAAGAAAAAAACTAAAAAAATTAAAAAAGAATATTTAAAATAGTATTTAATTCCTCATCAAATGTTGTTTTTGGTGTTTTTATAATTAATAAACAATTTGATTGAGATCTTGTATGCAACACAGTAGTCAGTAAAGGTTGTAATGGTAAATATATGATATCATGTATAATACACCTTGAAAAATCATGCATGTTGCTTTCTATTGCCCTTATCAAAAATATTGTAGATGCAAGTGTACATTGTACTCATGATTATGCAGTCAGAAAAGAAAGCAAAATGTTGATAGCCATTGACTTTCTCATTGATGGATTTTCTAGAGAGCTGGCAAAGATGACAATTACATAAATATTCAACATTATAAGATTTGGAGGTATTATGAAAAGGTACAGGAATACACCATCAGAAGAAATGTGAATTGATGATAATCATTCTGGTATCCAGAAATTTAGATAAGCAATATGCTAATAGTTACAAAAATGCCCATGCCCTTTTTTACTCAGAAATCCCACTGCTAGGTATATATAGTAGAGGGTCAATGATAAAAAAAGAAAGGCTCTGTATACAGCAAGCATTTATAGCACCACATTTTATAGTAGTAAAGAATTAAGGGGAGAAAAAAGTCATTGCCCATAGATTGGGAATGGCTGAACAAATTGCATACATGTATATAATGGCACATAACTTCATATTTTATTTATGTGTTGGTTAGTTATGTAGAACTTTCTTTCAAAAATGCTGTTTTGGCTACTTTTTCTGGTAGAGATATATACTAGGAAAATAAGTAACTTTAAAAGAAAGATATCAATACAAATTTAAGAATAAACCACTTCTCTATATTTTATGAGATAGTAATGTTCCTAGTCTTCCAAAAATGCTTCTTTATGAAATTTACAAAAGATTTTGATTTTAATATGATATCTGTGGATACCAAATCTTGGTATCTGCAGTCCTCCTTGGTATGTTCAGTCTCTACTTGGCAAGAAAGCATTTTTACACTTACAAAGATATTTTTAAATGTTATTTTGGTCATTTTAAAGATTTTTGTTATGTCAGTTAATTTCATACAGGAGTTTAATTTTACTGGTGTAAATTATTATAGCTAGTGTCTGAGTATTTTTAATTTTTCTTCCCACATCTTATATTTAATTTTTATCCATCAATAACTTGTTTGAATAGGTAAAATAATTTTTAATAACATGCTGTATCTTTTATTTTTGTTCTCTTGTCCAGCTTTGTAGAAATTTCTATTTTTCTTTTAATAAACTGCCCACATCCATGAGCCCTGATTGAGAACTGACTTTTCTCTTAGTAATAATTCATTTTATATATGGTAAAAATTCAATTGTGTGTGTCTGTGTGTGTATAATGTTAGTCATTGCTTAAGAAGCTGAGTGCCTCCTGATTCTTTCCTACCTTCCAAATATAATCAATTTGCATGTGGGAAAAACAGGGTTACATTAAACAATGGTAGAAAAGAGTAAAATTGGGGCTGATAGGTGGTGCAGTGAATAGAGCACTGGCCCTGGAGTCAGGAGTATCTGAGTTCAAATCCATCCTCAGACACTTAACACAAAAACTAGCCGTGTGACCTTGTTCAAATCTCTTAGCACCAATTGTCCCTCCCCCTGAAAAAAAGGCAAAAAGAAAAGGGTTAAATTTAAAAATAATTCTGTCTAGAATATTGTATATATGTATATCTTCCTCTAAAATGATCATTTATCAAAATATAATAGTCTTTAATAAATTATTATTAACTACTTTTGAAATAGTTTAACTTTAAAGAAATATAATTGAATGGAAATAAATGTTTCAAGGTTGACCTTACCCCTGGGAATCCTGGTTGTTCAGACCATAACAAAGGGCCAAGAGGTAAGAACTACTTTTAGACACAAACAGCCTTCAGACATCTAGCTAAGAGCAGCATATGCAAATGCAGATCAGATATTTAGGAGGAAATACACAGACTCATGAAATTTAAACTCAGAAAATAAAATCTAGGAAAATAAAGCCTACATCACAGGCACATAGATTAATGGACTGATAACCAGGCACATGCTTCTGTTCCAAAGAAAACACTGGACTTCTGGGGTCAACTGACTCTTCTCATGAATACTTTCTGCATGGCAAAGCGGATCTGTTTAGTTTTAAAGCTATAGACCAGTGGATTCAGGACTGGGGTTAGGAAAAGGAAAAGGTTTGCCATAGTGACAAGAAAGAGTGGTGAAGTGAATGTGCCAAATCTATGAATTAGTGCCAGAATAATGAGTGGCACATAAAAGATAAAGACTGTGATTATGTGGGAGATACAAGTGTTGAGGGCCTTAAGACGACCCTCACTTGGAGCAATGCTCACAACTGCCTTCAGGATTAGAACGTAGGAGACAACAATAAAAACAAAATCAATACCAAAACAACAAAGAACGAGTGCCAGCCCATAGATTATGTTGAATTTGACAGGTCCACAGGCCAGCTTCATGACATCAGGATGGTAGCAATAACCGTGGGAAAGGATAATATTATTGCAGAAGGGTAAACGTGTAAGCAGGATAGGCAAGGGTGCCATCAGTACTCCACCCCTCAAAACAGCCACTAGTCCAATCCCAACAATCCGAGGATAGGTAAGAATCATGGTGTAATGTAATGGGTTTCTGATGGCCACAAAGCGATCAAAGGCCATGGCCAACAGGATTGCTGACTCCATAAAGGAAAGGGTATGGATGAAAAACATCTGTGCCAGGCAGCTATGGAACTCTATCTCCCGCTGGTTGAGAAGGAAGATATTGAGCACTGTTGGCATTGTGGACAGAGACAGGCCAACATCTGTAGCTGCCAGCATTGATAAGATGTATTGAGGTTCATGAAGACTGGGAGTGGTCTTAATGATGAATAGAATGATACAGTTCCCAAGTAGAGCAATCATGTACATAATACACAGAGGGATAGATATCCAGATATGTGCTGCCTCGAATCCTGGGATGCCTGTCAGGAGGAAGAAGGGTGGCTGGAATGGGCTACTGTTTAAGTTTAACACATAGTGACTCTTTGAGAGCCGAGTCATATGCACTGCCAAGCCATGGTCCTATAAGGGAGAAACAACATGGTAAATGAGTTAAGAGGTCTTGTGTCTAACTCCACAATGAAAAATATTAACCTCCAGTCTTCTTCAAGTGAAATTATGATGCTAAGAATTGTCTATAACTTTTTCAAGGATAGAAGAAAGAAAACAACGTTGCTTAGTCATTGAGATTGTTGGGTTGAGAAGGATGAAACAGAAGTTAGACTATCCGTGGACAAAACTTTGATACAGTGCAAAGATGGAGAGGTCATTTGGACACAAGCCAAGGGATGCTATTTAAAGGCTCACAGAAATTGAAGACACTAGTCACAGATTCTTAGAGTTACAAAAGGTCCAAATGCCATCTAGTTCAGCCTATATCTTTTCAGGAAACCCTTCTGAGGCATTTCTAAAAAGTGATAATACAAGCTCAGCTTGGAGACCATTCACTAAAGGAGAACACTTCTCAGCAATTCATGCTAAGTTAAAATTGTTCTAATTGTTAGAACAGATTTTGTTACATAACAGTTTATATCTGCCTCATTACAAATTCATTCCATGGGGCGGCTAGGTGGCGCAGTGAGTAAGAGCTCCTGCCTCGGAGCTGGGATGACCCGAGATCAAATCTGGCCTCAGAAAATGAGCACCCACACACAAATAATGACTAGCCGTGTAACCTTGAGCAAGTTACTTAACCCCAATTGCTTAAAAAAAAAAATTAAAAAAAAATTCATTCCATTATTCCTAGTTCTGCCTCATGAGAGATAAGTAGGAGAAAATCAAATCCTTTTATACATGAATAAGCCTTTTGCATATAGAAAATCAATGATGTTAAGCAGTATGATGTGAGATATGAGGGCTAGTCAAGTACAAAACTATAATTAACAATTTTGTTACCTATGGCTGACATAATGACAAGTATTAAATGCCCTCCCAAATCATTTATGGATATGGAAAACTTGACTATGAACCTGTAGGGAGAGAGATCCTGGGACCCTACTCCAGTGGAGGGAGAAAGATTATGGGAAGTCTCCCTCCCTTCCTCTTTCGCCCTCCCCCAGCATGAGGGAAAACTCTGGCAACTCAGGCTCTCTGCTCCAGAGCCTTTTGATGGGGACTAGATGTGGTCTGGGTCAGAAAGTCAAGTGGTTTTAAAAAGATCATCTACTTCTCAAAAACCTACATGCCTCATCCTACTTATGTATCTCAAGTCATGTTTACATAGACACACACACACAGACACACACACGCAAACACACACACACAGTTCTTGACTCTGTTTCTTCATATACAGTATTGTAGGAATTCCTCTTCTATCTCGATCTCCATTTCTCCTTCCTTTCTTCATCATCACCACCAATATAATTTGCATAATCACCCCTCTCATCATTACAAGCATTATTGATTAAATCACCCACATCTACTTCCTCCTTATTAACATCAGGAAGAACGCTATCATCAGCATAACTAACTAGATTCATTTTCTTTAGCATAGCATTGGGTTTACACTATTGGACTTTGCCCAAGAAGACCTGTGTTCAAACCATACCTCTGATACACATTAGTCATTTAGCCTTGGGTAAATCACTTAAATTCTCTGAACCTCAGTTTACTCATCAGTAAAATGACAAAAATACGTCCCTCATAATGTCTGTGGTAGGGATCAAGTTACATAATATGCATCTCAAACATAAAAGTGCCATGCACAGGTTAGCTATGACTCTTTTCATGCTCCTTGCCAAGACTAAGTATGTGCCAGATCATTTGCCATAGAGGATGAAGTTCCAAAGCTATCCAAGAACTCTGGCTGTCCTGTGAAGTTTGTATATCATAAGAAACTATTTCCTCAAACAAATCTGAAATATTTAATAAACCCTTGACATGTCTTGTTGGCTCTACTAGGCCACATGACCCATATCATGATATAGAGACATGAATTTTTACCTGTTTCTACTGTCTAAACTCCTCTCTGCTGAGAAAGAAGCCCTTTATCCTTAATGTGACCTCCTTAGATTCCCTCTCTTGTTGATCTTCAACATACATGTTTCATACTTAATTTTTCCAACAAATGCTCCTATCACACCCTTGGTGCTACTTTTGAAATACAGTTCTCCATTTTTATGTGTTTCCTGTCCCCATTGAAGCCTGGCTTATATCTGTCTTCCTCCAAGCAGCCTCCCATGACTATTGTAAGCTATAGTGATTTCTGTCCCAAAGCAAGGTGTTATGTTGGCAATGACACTGAAAAGAAATTGAACAGGCATTATAGTTCCTTGTATGCTCTCCACTGGTTTCATATAGTTGGGTTTTCTCTTAATACCTGAACTGGGTGACCTCTTCAAAGACAGGGGCCATCATTTCTCCTTTTACAGCTAGGAAAAACTAGCAGAATGAGATTCACAATAGGTTCTCAGGAGATTTTACTAAATGAGTAACTAATCTTATCGGGTAACAGAAGTAAATTTTGTATTTGTTTAAAAAACAGCTTTAGACGGGGGGGGGGGGGGGGGCTAGGTGGCACAGTGAATATAGCACAAGCTTTAGAATAAGGAGGACCTGAGTTCAAATCCAGCCTCAGACACTTAATGCAACACTAGCCTGTGATCTTGGGCAAGTCATTTAACCCCAACTGCCTTCCAAAATAAAATAATATTAAAGAAAAACCTTTGAAAAACAATTTTAGAAATAATATTCCCTGTGAACATAAAGATGCCTAGAAAAGCAGTCTTCTTTTCTAGCAATGTGAGCATGTGCATATATGTGTTTACAAGTGAGAGAAATGTGAGGAAAAATATTCCCTCCATAAGTAATTATTAGATATGACCCAGAAAATAAGAAAAGGGCTAGGAATGATGTGGACAAAGACCATTTTACCTGTCTTCCCTTCTGGCTCTCCCCTTCCTCAGACTTGAACAATCTCCAGCAAAAGCAGTAGGCTCACTACTAACACCAAGAGAATTCCTCAGTCATTCCATTGTCCCTGCCCTCTCCTTCCTCTTCTCAACTCAGTCCTCCTGGGTCTCAGTCTTAAACTGTATTTCTGAAGGACTGACAAAACTCACCATGAAGTTTGTGCTCCCTCTTATCAGGGGAGGTCACCTGTAGAACCTCTCACTTCCAATTCAAACTCTGCTTCTTGGATTGAAAAAGCCAGGGCTTAGAGTGCAGGTGCATAAGCTGTGTATTTATGGCGGTGTGAAATGAATGAGACAGAGAGGCAGCTGTAATACAACCACCCAAGGGAGCATTGGCTCTAAGACTTGCTCTTGGGAGAGGAGGATTGTTTAGAAGGAAAACCAAACAAAAACAAAAATACTAAAGCCAGTGCAAGCTCAACTACCTCCAGCATCCTTCTTCTCAAACTTCTAAAAGCTATTTTCAACCACATTACCTAGTGAATCTACCATCATCAAGGAATAACAACAGAAACAAAAAACAACACGTGTTTACATGGTGTTTTCACATTAGTTAAACTTATGGGAAGAATGATTCTACATAAGTAAACATCCTTTAATCACCAATCATTTTTATTTTAAGAATATTGAATGAAATTTTTCTGCATTTACGCTCATTATGACCTGCTCTCTCATACAGAAGATGCCGAATATATATTTTAATTGTTTTCTTGATGAATTAGAGTCCTATCCATGAGCATTTCGCATTGATTTGTGATTTGACTGTTGAGATTGGAGGGGTATGATGAGATCATTTTGTTTTCCTCTGTCTTCTCCTAATCCCAGTACATGAGGATAATTACCTATAAAAAGCAAGCAACCTCTGAGGTCATCTAGTTCAGTATGAACTTGACCATGAATTTCTCTTGCAAGATCATAAAAAAGTAGCTATTGGGCTGGTGCCTGAAGAACCCAAGAACTGGAAAAAAGAATTATATGTGTGTGCATGTATGTATATGTATAAGTGTATATATATGTGGATACATACATACATACATACATACATACATATATACAAACACAGATATATGTATCTATATATACACATATATGTAATTATATATATATGTATTGTGTCTCTACACAGATACACATATGAATGCATCTGTTTTGTTTTGTTTTATTTTGTTTTGTTTTGTTTTTTGGAGGGCAATTGGGGTTAAGTAACTTGCCCAAGGCCACATGGCTAGGTTTTTATTTGTGTGTGCCTTAAGTGTCTGAGGTAGGATCTGAACTCAGGTCCTTCCGACTGGGGCCCCAGTGGAGAGAGTGGCTTCTCTGGGTGCATTCAGCCCCCAACCTGGAAGTTTAGAAACTGCCTGCCTGTATAATACAGGGGCTGGAATGGCAAAGTAAATTCTAGCTGCTCTGATTCTCCCATCCCTCCTTCATGAAGCAGAAAACCCAAAGATAAGTCTCCCACCCAGATTGAAATCCCAAGTTAATAGAAATAGCCTCAGGCTTGAGAGTCTCCAAGAAGGGGTGTAACTGAGACAGCCAGGAGTCTGAAGAGAAGAGAGGGAGGGGTCCTAACAAGCCCCACCTCACCTCACCAACAAAAGCCTACTTATAGCCCAGGGGCATAGAGGTAGAAATCTGAAGTGGTCAGACTCACCCCCACCTACACATCTACATTCCTCACTGATTTCCCTGACTTAGCCATAAACTAGCCACCCAGAGGTATTCAAAGTCAAAGATCAGGCCCTAAACTCATAGCCTGAGAAACTAAGAAACAGGGAGTCACAATGGGAAGGAAGGAAGCTGAAAAGGAGAAGGGGAATGCAAGAAAGTCTATTTGAGCCTACTATGTAGGGGAAGAACAACTAAATACACAGGACAATATAGACTCTCTACCCACACCTGAGACCACAGAAGGAAACATGATCTGGTCTCAAGCCCAAATAGCATTCCTGGAGGAGCTTAAGAAAAATTTTAAAGAACAAATCAGGGAAGCAGTGACCAACATGGGAAAAAGTCTCAGTGAAGAAAACAAATCCTTAAAAAGTAAAATTAGTGAAGTAATTGGAGAAAATACTTCCCTAAAAAAGGAACTTCAAAAACTAACTGAAGACCATAATTCCCTAAAAATTAAATACAATCAAACTGAAACTCAGAACTCCATGATGCAGCAGGAGTAAAAAAAAAAAATGAAAGAAAAATTGGAAGAAAATGTAAAATATCTCACTGGAAAAATAACTGACCTAGAGAACAGATCCAGGAGAGACAACTTAATAATTATTGGTCTACCAGAAAGCCACAATGAAAAAAAGAAGTCTAGACAACATCCTCCAAGAGATTGTCAAACAAAACTATCCTGAGGTCCTGGAATCAGAAGATAAAATAGCTATCAATAGAATTCACCGGGCTCCTCCTGAAAGAGATCTCAAACTGAAAACTCCAAGAAATATAGTAGCCAAATTCCAGAATTACAAGATTAAAGAAAAAATTCTACAAGCAGCCAAAATTAAACAATTCAAATACCGAGGAACTACAGTTAGGATCATACAGGACCCAGCAGCTTCTACATTTGATATTTCATAGGGCAAGAGAGCTAGGACTACAACCAAGGATTAACTACCAAGCAAAACTGAGCATAATCTTTCAGGCAAGGAGATTTACATTTAATGAAATAAGAGACTTCCACACTTTTGTGATGAAAAAGCCAGAGCTCAATGGAAAATTTGATCTCCAATTACAAGACTCCAGAATGATATAAAAAGGTAAACAAGGGAAACACAGACTCACACATGCATAAGTGCACATACCCACACCCACAAACACACGCTCATTACTTGGGATGCAACAAGAGCAAAATGTTCACATCCCTATATGTGGAGCTGATAACTGTCAATATTCGAAATCTTTATGATTATCATGACCTTCTAAAGGGTTATACTTAGATAGAGGGTGTGGGTATGAATGCACTAACATGAAGTAAAAAAAAAAAGACTATTAAGGGGATCAAAGAGACTGTAATGGGAAAAAGGAAAGGATGAGCTAGGAAAAGGTCAAATATGCCATCTGAAGAAGCATCAAAACACACTATAGAAGAGGGGAAAGAAAGAGGGAGAAGAACATAATTTAAACACTATTCTCACTGGTTCTGGTGCAAAGAGGGATCAAATTAATCAGTGAAGTTTAAGATCCTAATGTGCACAATAGACACATAAATTCATTAGAGGAAAAGGAGGGAGGGAGAGAAGCACTGTTTGAAATTTACTCTCATTGGTTTGGAATCATACGTGGAGTAATTTACTCTGGTAAGTATAAAAATTTATTGTGTCCTATAGATAGCGGAAGGGTAAGGGGGGGGGGTGAAAAGGAGGAGACTAAACGGGGGATTAGAAGGGAGGGAAATAGTAGTAAGGGAAGAGGGTAGGTTAAGAAGGGGGGGTCACTGGGTGGGAAAACTGAGGGAGGGGGTGGTCAAAAGGGAAAACTTCAAGGAGGGGAAGGGAGAAGGAAGAAACAAAAACATAAACAGGGGAGGGAATAGGATGGAGGGAAAAAGACAGATAGTCATCATTACTGTGAATGTGAATGGGATGAACTCTCCCATAAAACAGAGGCTGATAGCATAATGGATTAAAAATCATAATCCTACAATATGCTGTCTACAAGAAACACATTTGAAACAAAGGGATACCCACAGGGTAAAAGTAAAAGGTTGGAGTAAAATTTATTTTGCCTCAGATAAAGTAAAAAAAGCAGGGGTAGCAATACTTTTCTCAGATAAAGCAAAAGCAAAAATAGATCTAATTAAAAGAGATAAGGAAGGAAACTATATCCTACTAAAAGGCACCATTGAGAATGAAGCAATATCACTACTTAATATATATGCACCAAGTTGTATAGCATCCAAATTCCTAAAGGAGAAGTTAAAGGAATTAGAGGAAGAAATTGATCGCAAAACTATACTAGTGGGGGACCTTGATCTCCCCTTCTCTGAACTCGATAAATCTAACCTCAAAATAAACAAGAAAGAAGTTAAGGAGGTGAATAGAATCTTAGAGAGACTAGATATGATGGATCTCTGGAGAAAACTGAAAGGGGATAAAAAGGAATTTACTTTCTCCTCAGCAGTGCATGGTACATACTCAAAAATAGACCATGTACTAGGGCATAAAAACCTCACAATCCAGTGCAAAAAGGCAGAAATATTAAATGCATCATTATCAGATCATGATGCAATAAAAATTATATGCAATAAAGGGCCAGGGAAAGATAGACCAAAAACTAATTGGAAATTAAACAATTTAATCGTAAAGAATGGATGAGTCAAAGAAGAAATTATAGAAACAATCAATAATTTCATTCAAGAGAATGATAATAATGAGATAACATACCAAAATTTGTGGGATGCACTAAAGGCAGTTCTCAGGGGAAGTTTTATATCCCTGAGTGCATACTTAATTAAAGCAGAGAGAAGGGAGGTCAATGAATTGGACATGCAATTGAAAAAGTTAGAAAAAGAACATATTGAAAATCCCCAATCTAGAAATAAATTAGAAATACTGAAAACCAAGGGAGAGATTAATAAAATTGAAATTAATAAAACTATTGAATTAATAAATAAAACTAAGAGCTGGTTTTATGAAAAAATCAACAAAATTGATAGTATCTTAGTCAATATGTTAAAAAAAAAGAAAGAAGAAAACCAAATTATGAGTATCAAAAATAAAAACGGTGAATCTACCTCTAATGAAGAGGAAATAAAAAAAAATAATGAGGAATTATTTTTCCCAATTGTATGCATATAAATATGACAATCTTAGTGAAATGGATGAATATTTACAAAATCACAAGTTGCCCAGATTAACTGAAGAGGAAGTGAATTACCTAAATAATCCCATCTCAGAAAAAGAAATCAAACAAGCCATCAATGAACTCCCTAGGAAAAAATCTCCAGGGCCAGATGGATTCACTAGTGAATTCTATCAAACATTTAAAGAACAATTGATTCCAATACTCTACAAACTATTTGCGAAATTAGTGAAGAAGGAGACCTACCAAATTCTTTCTATGACACAAATATGGTACTGATTCCTAAATCAGTAAGAGATAAGACAGAGAAAGAAAATTATAGACCAATTTCCCTCATGAATTTAGACGCAAAAATTCTAAATAAAATATTAGCCAATTACTCCAACAACTTATGACAAAAATAATACACTTTGATCAGGTAGGATTCATTCCAGAAATGCAAGGATGGTTTAATATTAGGAAAACCATCAGTATAATTGAGCATATCAACAATAAAACTAGCAGAAACCACATGATCATCTCAATAGATGCAGAAAAGGGTTTTGACAAAGTACAACATCCATTCCTATTAAAAACACTAGAAAGCATGGGAATAAATGGAGCCTTCCTTAAAATAGTTGATAGCATCTATTTAAAACCATCAGCAAGTATTATATGCAATGGGGATAAACTAGAAGCCTTTCCAATAAGATCAGGAGTGAAACAAGGGTGTCCACTATCACCCTCTTATTCAATCTGGTACTAGAAACACTAGCAGTAGCAATTAGAGAAGAAAAAGAAATCAAAGGAATCAAATTAGGCAAAGAAGTGACCAAGCTATCACTCTTCGCAGATGATATGATGATATATTTAGAGAATCCTAGAGAATCAAGTAAAAAACTACTTGAGACAATAAATGAATTTGGCAAAGTTGCAGGATATAAAATAAACCCACATAAATCCTCAGCATTCCTGTACATCTCTAATGAAACTCAACAGCAAGAGATAGAAAGAGAAATCCCATTTAAAGTCACTGTAGACATTATAAAATATTTGGGAATCTACTTGTCAAAACAAACCCAGAATCTATATGATCACAACTACAAAACGCTTCTCACACAAATAAAATCAGATCTAAATAGTTGGAAAAATACCAATTGCTCATGGCTGGGTTGAGCTAATATAATAAAAATGACAATTTTACCCAAACTAAACAATATATTTAGTGCCATACCAATCAATTTACCAAAAAACTACTTTGTAGAGTTAGACAAAATAATAACAAAATTTATTTGGAAAAAAACAAATGGTCTAGAATATCAAGGGAATTATTGAAAAGAAACGCTAGGGAAGGTGGACTAGCTATGCCAGATCTTAATCTGTATTATATAGCAGCAGTCATCAAAACTGCTTGGTACTGGCAGAGGTGTAGAGTAGTAGACCAATGGAATAGATTAGGCACAGGAGACCCAGCAGTTAATGAATATAGAAATCTATTGTTCGATAAACCCAAAGACCCCAGTTTTTGGCATAAGAATGCACTGTTTGACAAAAACTGCTGGGAAAAGTGGAATACAGTATGGCAGAAAGTGGGCATAGATCACTATCTAACACCATATATGAAAATCAAGTCTAAATGGGTGCCTGATCTAGGTGTAAAGGATGATACTGTAAGCAATTTGGGAAAGCAAAGAATAGTTTACCTGACAGACTTGTGGAGAGGGGAAGATTTTAGGACCAAACAAGAAGTAGAGAGCATTATAAAATGCAAAATGGATAATTTTGATTACATTAAATTGAAAAGCTTCCGTACAAACAAAGCCAATGTAACCAAGATCAAGAGGGAGGTGGGAAATTGGGAAAGAATTTTTACAACTTGTGTTTCTGATAAAGGACTCATTTCTAAAATTTATAGAGAATTGAGCCAAATCTATATGAATTCAAGTCATTCCCCAATTGATAAATGGTCAAAGGATATGAACAGGCAGTTTTCAGATAAAGAATTTAAAGATATCTATAAGCATATGAAGAAATGCTCTAAATCACTATTAATTAGAGAAATGCAAACCAAAACAACTCTGAGATACCACATCTCTCCAGTCAGATTGGCTAAGATGACAAACAAGAAAGTGACAAATGCTGGAGAGGATGTGGACAAATTGGAACACTAATACATTGCTGGTGGAGTTGTGAACTTGTCCAACCATTCTGGAGAGCAATCTGGAATTATGCCCAAAGGATTATAAATGATTTCATACCCTTTGACCCAGCCATACCACTTCTAGGGTTATATCCCAAAGAGATCATAGAAGTGGGAGGAAGACCCATATGTACAAAAATATTTTAGCAGCCCTTTTTGTGGTTACAAAGAATTGGAAACTAAAGGGGTGTCCATCAATTGGGGAATGGCTAAACAAGTTGTGGTATATGGGTGTAATGGAATATTATTGTGCTATAAGAAAGAGGAGGTGATGGATTTCACAATTACCTGGAGAGACTTATACAAACTGATGCTGAGCGAGAAGAGTAGAATCAGAAGAAATCTGTATACAATCACAGACATACCATATCTGTGATGACCAACTATGACAGACTGGACTCTTTTCAGCCATGCAGTGATATAAGTCAATCCCGAAAGACTCAAGAAAGTGAGAAAAGCGCCATCCAGAGATATAACTAGAAAGAACTGAGCCTGAATCCTGATGGAAGCAAACTAAATCATCTTTTTCTTTTCGTTGTTTGGTTTTATTTCTTCCTTACCATCTTTCATCCCACCTAATACAATATGCCTTTGTAATTGGAATAATGTCTAATATAAATGCATTTGCAGATCTTATACTGGACTATATGCTGTCGTGGGGGTAGGGGGGAGGGAAGTAAAGGAAATTTGAAAATCAAGGAACTATGGAATTGAATCTTGTTAACTGAAACTAAACTAATAAATTAATTTAAAAAAAAGAAAATCAATTTCTTTTCCCTTTTTGGGTCAGTCTAATGGACTCTTACCCTTGTCCATTTGATGTTTCCTAAGAAATACAGAATTTTGTCCTAGTAGTAGGATAGCACTAGTTTCACCTCAGATACAGTCTCCAGTCCATCCTCTAGAGACTAAGAATGCCTCCCTTTTCAGGGGTATTTCTTTTGAGGAAAATCCTTTTGTGGCCCTAATTAGGTGGTTTCACTCTTCGAACCAGGTCCCCACATCTGTAGCTTGTGTTATTGAGACTATTATCTCCCCAGTTCTACATTTGTCAGGAACCTCCTTGTAAGCTAATCATGTCAGCAGGCACGTTTGCTGTGGAATCAACTGCAGAAATAAACATTGAGGGCTTCCAGGAGGTAACATGGAAGAGTAAGGAGGAAACTGCCAGAAATTTCCCATATTCACCTCCAAAACACTATAAAATTGCATCCAAAAATGAATTCTAGAGTGACAGAATCAATACATAGGTGGGGTCAAATGATTTTCTCACCCAAGACAACTTGGGAGGTTGGCAGCAAAGGTCTGCTTACTTAGGTAAAAGGGGAAATGCCCTCCAAAGCAGGCAGCATCCAAATAAGCCAGTAGGAGACCATGAGCCCCAAGGCCCTGTCAGCCTATTGGAGAAGTGAGCAAACAACTCCCTCTCTCCTACAAACCTCATGGCCCTCACCTAGCACCACTCCCAAATCTACCCTCAACCCTTTTGTCCATACCACTCTCCCAACCCTGCCCCTGTCTTCTTAGGCCTTAGCAAAGCACCAGGTGAGCAGCCAGACTTCTGCAACACCAGGAAGCATCAGCCATCCCTAGCCTCCACCCCTGCCTCAGCACAGCAGCAGGCAAGCCACCAGACCCCCACAGGGCCCGTCACAGAATGTGGGTCCCACACTTATCTTGGTATGGCACCAAGCACACAAATGTAGGCCAGCACTATCCCCCCGCCCCTCCGCTCCCCACCAATTACTCTTAGGCCTAAGTGCCACAACCAGTTCCATTGTTCACAAATCGATGACTATAACCTCAATTTCCAATTCTCTGCCTCCACAAAAATTGCAGCTATAAATATTTTTGTACATATAGGTCCTTTGCCTTCTTCATTGATCTCTTTGGAATACAAAACTTGCAGTGGTATTGCTGGGCAAAAGGGAAGGCACAGTTTCATAGCCCTTTAGAAGGAAATGGGTCAGTCTTTATTACCAAAGATTTTGATATACATAAGGCAAATGTAACCCATTTTGTGCTTGATTTTAATTTTACTGGTTTGGTGGATGAACCATCTCTTTGTTTTGCTACTTTTAATATGTCTTCATGTAGCTTAGTGCAAATTATTACGTATCATTATGAATATCATCCTTGGGGCAGACTCAAGCAGGCCCTTGTGGACCTTCCTGTTAATCTATCTTCTATATCTATGTGAAAGCATAGAAGTAAAGGAGAGCTGAATGGGACTGCCTATGCTAAAGAAATTTTCAGAGTTAAGGACCTAGTACTCTTTGAGAATATCTAAACATATACTGTGGGGACTTGGGGGACGTTTTCAAATTGTTCAGGATTATGGGGTAAACATCAAACTCTGTGCCCAGACTAAGACAAGTGGAACTCATCTTTGGGTCAATTGGATCTCCCATTTTTAAACTGTAGGACTGACGTACCTGTTTGCCATCAGGTAGAACAGCAAACATACATTTCCTGGCACAATGACACTAACATCAATAATAGGCATGGCGGGTATCCAAAACAAAATTGGTTTGGACACACACAGAGAGGAAACCCAGAAATATGGAAAATGCTTTTGCCATGGGCCCCAGTAACAATGGTTTTTGCTATTTTTTGCTTCTAATGGGACATACCTGAGCATGAGTGACCACAGCCTTGTATGTGCTTGTTTAGGAGGGAAGTATACATTTGTGTGGGGAAATTATAGCAATGTAAATATCCCAAAAATTGATAAGCATTACAATGTCATATGTGTTAATGGTAAGGTTTCTGAATGTCATGATAATATTTTTTAGGGCAATTGCTATTTGTTATTAGAAGAACCAGTATGGTAATGATATCTGTAGAGAGTGAGCATTGGTGTCATTCTCATGCTGATTATTCTATTGCTCAAATTAATCAATTATTGGGTTTCAATTGAAAAAAGAGGTGTATAGGGGTTGGAATCAAGATGGCGGAATAGAAACAGGATTTCCACAGGGCTCCAGCTTCCACCTTCCCCAATTCATATAAATGGGTACTCTGAACAAATTTGGAGCTACAGAACACACAAAATGACATGGAGAAGCTAACCTCCCACTGAGGACAGCACAGCAGTATGGCAGGGAGCAGCCATCACAGCACTCTGGGAGTTGAGCCCAGGCCTGCATGAGTCCTGAGTTGGAGGTTTTAGCCCCAGAGTGGGTCAGACCAGCTGCTGGCTGGAGGTACTCCAGATTACCAGGAGCTGTGGTGGTTTCCAGAATCATCAACATATAGATGTTAAGGACAAAGTGAGATGTCAGTGCAGTGTGGACTTTGGGATCCAGTAGTTGGGAGTTTATTGGTCTTTGCCCCCTGGATGAGAAGCTGCTGAGGGTTGTGGCATAGCAGCCACCACGTGGCACCTTCAGCTCCTGGCCTGCAGAGTGTAAGTTGACCAAGCAACCAGTCTGAGGGGTAATCGCCCTTGCTTTAATCTTCTTGGATCTGATTTGAGGTCTAGTGTAAAGGTCCTGGGGTGTGTGATCAGCTTGCCAGAGTGAGTGGAGGCTTCTGAGAAGGCACCCAACTAATACCTCTGGGAGTTGAGAAAATCCCAGCATTTTGGGATGGAGGCTGACCTGTCTGGTGGCAGAATACTACTGTGGGACAACCCCAAAAGTCAATTAATTAAACGGCAACGCAGTAGGCGATTGGCTCGCAGTGGCGGGGAAGGCGGTGCTTATGACCCGGAACTGGAGGCTGGAGATAAGGAGGCTGTCTGACGGGGCGGGGAGTTCTGGGAGGAGTCTGGGGAGAGACCTGGCTGAGTTCGCGTGTATGTCCTGAGACAAATAAAGATTATTTACCAAAAATCAGAAGGGTGTTCTGCGTGGGTAAGATCTTCTAGAAAGTCTAGAAGCCAGAGACGTCTGATGCTGAGAAAAGGTAATATGTTCTTGTAGGTTCGAGAACCTAGGAACCCTAACAGTCTACCAATGTTTCATGTAGATTTTTGATACGATCACAAATCAACAAGAGCTTTTATAAAGCAATAAATCAGCTTAGAGATTGAATTAATGCAAGTTAGACAAAGGTTAATATGTGATTATATATATATATATATATATATATATACATATACATATATATATGTATATATATATATTTGTATGGTAAATAATATAATGAATCAGAATATAACATAATTCAAATTAGAAATCATCTTAATGGTTTGTGGGGTGACCATAACACATCACTTGACATAAATGATTTAGAGAATTTGGCTAGCCTCATGGATCAAGAAAGTCAGCATTCTCTATTACCACATTTGGAGGCAAAAATCAGTGTTGATTGGATAAAGAGAGCTCAGGGAATATTACCTGGACAAATACAGCAAAAATAACCTTCTTAGGAATAGGGGTGGTATTACTGGTTTTATGTACTTGTTTTCCCAAACTTATTTCCTGTTTTCCTGTATCATTCAACAAGTGGTATATAATGTCCCATTGCTTTATCCTGCTCACAGCCTTTTAAAGTAATAAAACCCAGAAGATGTAGAGAACTTTCTAAAGTCTCTCAGCTTCTCTAATGAAATGTTCCCCTCCCTTATATTATTACCTTAAAGGTTACAGGGCAGACAAGCAGCAGGATGTATTATGTAGGGGATGTTTTGGGGTCCCTTGACCTGGCTAAGGAATATTCTCCTGTCCTATATTGCCTGCAAGGTTACCGGGCAGATAATCAAGAGGGCATGTAATCTTTTTGTTGTTGTTGTTGTTATGGCTCTAGATATGGTCCTAGAATAATACCCTAATAAATAACCTTACCTAACCTTAAGCAAAGGTAAATAGTAAGCAAGATTAAGGGAGGGTCCTTCTACATTGTCTAGATTCCTTTGGGGGAGGATCTTTCTATATTGTCTGCATTCTTTTGGGGTGTCTACATTCTCTTGCAGGGGGGCATAAAAACTCTGTGAGCCCCTAGCATCTTTGGCTCCATATGAAATGGTCCTGTAATAAAGAGACTATTGATTACACCCCTGGCCCATTATTCTCACCACTCGCTAGCCTACCAAATGGTGGCCGAAGTAATCAAGGATACCACCATCTAATGTCAAAATAAATATCTTAGTTGACTTACACTATGAAAAAAAAATGCATATGTCTCAAATATAATTTATTCACTTAGCTTAAGGGTTAAATCCAACTTATTTTCATTTTAAGTCTTTTAATCTGTGAAAAGCTTGAGGAACCTCTCCCGTATCTGTTTAGTTTTCACCCCATAGATGATGGGGTTGACCACGGGTAGAACAAGGACATAAATATTGGCCACAAAAATAGGAATGGAAGGAGCAATATGGTGTCCAAACCTGTGAGTGAGAAAGGAAAAGTAGGCAGGGGTATAGGAAATCAAGATGACCCATACACGAGAGCCACAGGTGCCTAGTGTCTTAATTCTGGCTTCACTAGAAGGTAGGCGAAAGACCGTACACAGAATCAGACTATAGGAACAGATAATCAGTATGAAGTCTAGCCCATTTGTAATTAAAGCAACAAATAGGCTGTATTCACCTATAGGTTTCATTTTCATAGTTTGACTACAAATAAAAGCAGTTAGTACATCTTCTCCTTTTGTCCACATCACACATGACATGATTGGGCAGGAGAGATGTATTCAATACTTCCTGTGGAAATTTGTTTTATATTGGGAACAACAGGGATTTCAAGAAGGAAGAGATGGACTGTCATATATATGGAATGACTCTAAACCACACTCATTGAGCAAGACCTAATTAGGACAAACAAATAAAAACAGTTTATTCCTTTCTATTCTTATTTCTTCTGAGCCTCTGGGATGTCTCTGTAGCACTGGAACTTCCTCCGAGACCCTAGGCTACTTGGAATTCCATTTAATGAAAACAAAAACAAAAAATCCAGAAACTCTGAGTCAAGCAACTGAAAGTCCAATGTGTGCTCCAATGAATTAGGACTAAGATCATCATCACAATGATATTCAAACATCCTTTAAGTGGAACCCGCATCCTAATACAACTTTTACAAAATAACCAATCACTGTATAAACCTAAATATAATTTTGTTGAAAACTGAAAATTAATACATAAAATTAGTGTAGCAATTTTTCCCAGGATGTTTCTAACAGAATTCCAACCAAAAGAAAGAGAAAAAAAATAAATGATAAATACAAAAATGAGTAATATCTATATAGAAAAAGTTAGAAAAAGTGTTTTAATTATTTCATTTGTGTTATCCTTATGATTATGGCATGATAATCTTTCATTGAAATGGAAAGATACACTGGGAAAATGGTAGGATGTTTTCCAGTGAATCATAAGAAAGGAGAAGAAATGGTAAGAAGTCAATAGAGCCGATAAATGCAATTGAGAGTTAATCACTCTATGCCATGTAACTTCCTAGGTAGTTGCTGGAAATTGTACTTAAGGTATTATCAGTAATACCCACTTTTGTGTCATTAGATTTGATATCATTTTCATGATCATTTCCTAGCTCAAAATTATTGAAGAAAAACTCCACTGTGTGGATCCAAAACCCCTCTGTGTTTTGTAGAGGCAGTCTGCCTCTTTTTCAGAATCTGTCTCTTTTTTTTTTACATTTAGGTAGTACAATAGATAAACTCCTGGAGCTGGATAATGAAAGACTAGAATGCAAATCCAGCCTCAAACACTTACTTTGTATGTGACCCTGAACAAGTGACATAACTTCTACCTGCTTTAGTTTCCTCATCTGTAAAGTGAGTAAAACAATAACATCTACATCTCAGCATTGTTGTGAGGATCAAAAATATTTATGATCAAGTCCAAGATACTTTTAAACTTAGTAAATCTGAAATCAGAATATCAATTTTATCTGTTTTTTCTGCCTGGTAACCCTAGTCTTTTCGGTAAAGTGCTGAACATACTTAGTCTATACACTATCCTGATTGAATAAGAAACATCATTGTTTAATACAAAGTTTTGTGCTGTGATAACAAAAATTGGAAATGGTTCTGACATTTCTGAGCTAGACCACTTCCCTCACCATTAAACTCATATTCTTTGTGAGTTTAATCACTGTTCATTCAGCTATTATTCATCAAATTATTTCCAGTGCTTTATCCTAAACACTAGACATACAAACACAGCACTCACATTCATACACACAAACGTACAGATATACACAAACATATAGATATATGTGTTTATGCAACTAAGTGGATAGAGTGCAGAGCCTAGTGTCAGGAAGACTCATCTTCATCCATTAAAATCCAGCCTCAGACACTTAACTGTGTGACTCTGGATAAATCATTTAACCCTGTTTGCCTCAGTTTCCTTGTTTGTAAAAAGATCTGGAGATGTAAATAGTAAACTACTCCAATATTTCTACCAAATGGGATAACAATGAGTTAGACAAGACCAAAATAACTGAGATGTAGATGAAAAAAAAATAGGATATGAACAAAAAACCGTGGCAGCATGGCTTTAAGATCACAATAACACTTTGAGGAATCAGGAAAGATATCATCTAGATGTTCCTTGAATTCAGCCTAGAAGAGAGCAAGGTGTCAAAAGAGATGTAGGTGAATAGGGAAAATATTTCATGTATTAGTAACAGTTTGTACTAAGGCATGGAAAAAGCAGATGGAATATCATAGGGAATATCAAGTAGTCTAGCTTGATTAGAGCCTAAAGTAGGTCTATTGGAGTCAAGCTTATTCAGTATGGAAATATAGGCTTGAACTAGATTGTATAGGCCTAAATTGCTAAATAGAGGAGTTTATCATATTCTAAAGGCAATGGAAAGTCAATAAACCTTTGAATCTGCTTAAGCAGAATAGCAGGATAATCAGATCTATGGAAATAGAATATCAGCTCAGCTGTTGTGTATAGGAAAAAATATAAAAGAGAGGGGTGGCTAGGTGGCACAGTGAATAGAGCACTGGCCCTGGAGTCAGGAGGACCTGAGTTCAAATATGGCCTCAGACACTTAACACTAGCCATGTGACCTTGGGCAAGTCACTGTACCTCAGCTGCTCTTCCAGAAAGAGGGAGACAGAGAAGCAGAGAACACCTGGGTACAGGAAAACTAGTTAGGAGGCTGTTGTTACCTTCTGTATGAGAGGTCAAGAAAATCTGTACCTATATAGTCATGGTGGGAGCATATAAAGGGAGAATTAATGGAAAGAATTGTTCTCAGAGGGACATTAGTTCAGAATGATAACTGAAAACTTCTCTGTAAAAGGGTTTGCAACCAAGGCTATCCCCTAAGGTCCATCATTAATGAGATAATTGTAAAAGAAGCTGTTAGAAGTCATAGCTAGAAACAGAACAAGGAAAAAAAAAGCAATGGATTATCAGTCCATGTCCTGTGCTCCTAAAAACAAGTCATTTCGGTAATTCAGTGGATGGAGAACTAGAGGTGGATTCAGGAAAACTTGGGTTCAGCTCTGACCACAGACACTAGCTATATGACATTAAGCAAGCCATTTAGTAGCTCTGTGACTCAGTTTCCTCAACTACAAAGTGCACCTATTTTCCAGGGTTGTAGTGAGGATCAAAATTATACTCATTATACCCATATAAATATACGTACTTTATAGTTGAGGAAACTGAGGCAGATAGAGATTAAGAGACTCACATAGGGTCACATAGTTATTATCTGAAATAAGAGTCTAACTCACGTTTTCCTGACACTAGTCTTCTGCTCTATGTGCTATACTGTACATTGATCAGATCCAGGACACAACTGATTTTGTATAACAAACACTTGGTCTGAACTCACAAAAGAAGGAATGGGAGCTTTTGGAAAAAAAGTGAAAAGGTGAGCCTAATGGTAGACTTTCTAAATACACCTGCTCCATAAACTAATTGATTTTAGATTGGGTGTTGAGTCTGGAGCACAAGAACATTAAAGAATGGAATCCAGGATAGAAAGGTTATGTTGGGAAAAGAGGCTTGAGTGTTCATACTGCCTTGTTTGATCCTTTTGGCTAATTCTAGAATCTCTGTCACCTTCAGGTAGGATATATCTTTGCCTAGGTTTAAAAAAAAGCATGAGTCTATATGATCTGTTAATTTTGAACAAGTAAATGAAAAGATACCATCATTTCCACTTTTATTTTTTAATTGTTTTATTGATATATCTTATTTTCATATCACCTAAAGTTCTCCATATAGATCTTCCCTTTCCCTTGTCAGAGAGCAATTCCTCATAACTATCTGTAAGGAAAAAGAGAAATCAGGGAAAACCTCAGAAAAGCTAATCAATACCTCAAAAAATATAAAACAATATGCAATGTTCTACACCTGTAGATCTCTTCCCTCATCCCTGCAAATGAATCAGAGGAGGTATTGTATAGAATCTCTTCTTTAGAGCAAAATTTTTTCTTTATAATTTTGCAATGTTTACTGTTTTCATAATGGCTAATCTTTCCATTTATATTGTTGTAGTAATCATGTGATTTTTTCTTGTCCTCTTTACTTCACCTCGCATCTATTCATTTAAGCCTTCCCCTGCTAGTCTGTTGAGTTTACATATTTTTGACCACGCATATTTCTCTTGGAATTGGAAATGGAAGGAGAAAAGAGTGGGGGGGAGGTTGAGGGAAACCAGTTAGAGCAAAGAAACCACACCTAAAATCTCTCTTCCAATAGATCCTTTCGCTGAGAGAAGTACTAAATGCTTGAGATGGGACAAGGTACAATTAGGCATAAGGAAGTTCTGGTAGCTTTAGCATACTTAAGGCCAATATAAATCAATTCAAATTAATTCCACATGTATTTATTAAATACCTACTGTGTCCAAGTCAAAGTTGTGACACAATAGTCCCAATAACCAACTAAATAGACTGTGTTTAAGGACATGATGTAATGAACCAAGACGATAATAACCCCATTGTAATATTCTCTCCTCCAAAATGTGGGAAAGATCTGTGTTGGATATGAATTGATTGATTATTGAAGAGAGCCAAAAGGATCGTGCAGTATTAAAAGAGATTCTTGAACTGCTGCCTCAGGGTGAGATGAAAAAAAAATCCTTCTTTTTATGAGCTTTGGTAGACATGGAATCTATAACAGGCAGCACTAATAGATAGAACAACCATGGTTACATGAGCTTGGGTTTTATATTTTGGTAGTCAAGGAGCCCCTCATTTTGTGCCTGAAGAACATCATTATTATTATCATTATCACCATCATCATCATCACCTGATCACATTTATATAATATATTCCTTTTACAAAATACTTTGCTTATGAAAACCCAGTGAAGAAAAAAAAAGAACCATTGTTAACATTTGACATAAAACGTAGAGTAAATATAATAACCTAGCTCTTTATATATTAAGCCAAATGCTGTTACTGCTACACTAAGCAGTATGCCTATGGATGGGAATAGGTCTATGACCAATGCTTGGAGTACACCCAATATTTTACCTCCCAATCTCCATCATGTACTGAGGGAAGTACAAGTAATCCATATACTTTTTGACACTATACTGCTTTTTCACATAAACTTATTTTTGAGATATATGGAATAATCTGACCTTTTAACTAGAATTTCAATTTATTATGCCAGCTTGGGAGAGGAGGTGATCAAAGTGAGGGATAAAAAATTTAGAACTCAAAAACTTGTAGCATTGAATGTTGTAAACTAAAAGTAAATAAATTTAGAAGAAAAAAAAGATCAATGAGAGGACAATTCATGTGGAGCCTTGGGTGGTCTCCTCAATAAGAGGATCTCCTCAAACAAACAATGATGGTAGCAGTTATATTTTGATCCATTCTCTTCTACAAGGTACTCCAAGGATGCCACTGTCTGTTGTCAACATAATTATCTAAGTTGAAATGCGGTGGCAAAATTGAATTTATTTACCCTGAGCCATACCTTTCTGCCTAAATTTTACAAAGGAATTTGTCCTAAGCTTACATCATGACAAAATGATATTGTTGTTATAATAGCATTTGTTTATTTAGCTGATCATACTTCACTTTTGAGTTTTTCAGTCTGTGAAAAACTTGAGGAACCTCTCCCGTATCTGTTTAGTTTTCACCCCATAGATGATGGGGTTGACCACGGGTAGAACAAGGACATAAATATTGGCCACAAAAATAGGAATGGAAGGAGCAATATGGTGTCCAAACCTGTGAGTGAGAAAGGAAAAGTAGGCGGGGGTATAGGAAGTCAATATGACCCATACACGAGAGCCACAGGTGCCTAGTGTCTTAATTCTGGCTTCACTAGAAGGTAGGCGAAACACCATACACAGAATGAGACTATAGGAACAGATAATCAGTATGAAGTCTAGCCCACCTGCAATGAAAGCAACAAATAGGCTGTAAGCTCTAGGGATCATGGTGGGGGCACAGGCTAGCTTGATCAATCCCATAAACTCACAATAGGTGTGAGGGATGATATTAGTCCTACAGTAGGGAAGCCACCTAAGCATAAATGGATGAGGACCAAGTAGCACAATTCCATGGAGGAGGATAGCCAATCCTAGGCCCTGAATAACAGTAATGGTCAAAATGGTTGAATGTCTAAGTGGGTTGCATATGGCGGTCAAAAGCCATGGCCAATATGATCCCAGATTCCATATTGGACAAGGCATGTATGAGAAATACCTGGGTGAGGCAGGCTTCAAAGCAGATTTCTCCATCATTAAACCAGAAGAGACTGAGCATTTTTGGCAGGGTGGTGGTGGTAAGCATTAGGTCTGCCACAGAGAGCATGGAGAGGAATAGAAACATGGGTTCATGCAGACTGCGATCAGTTTTAATAATGAAAAGAAGGGTACAGTTCCCCACAAGAGCCAATATATACATCAGGCAGAAAGGGATAGATATCCAGATGTGGGCAGATTCTAGTCCTGGTATTCCAAGGAGAAAAAAGCTGGTTGGATGAATATTTGTTCTGTTGATAACCATCATTATGGGGATCTTGGATCCTCCTTGCTTCTATAACAGCAGAACTCATAAATGTTCTAAGAAAAAGAAGACGTCAATGAACAATTCCTGTTATATGCTAGTAGGAGGTTACAGCTTTAATTATTTAATTATTGAAGTAAACTTGTCACCCTAACAGAGATTGCTCCCGATTGATTCCCTGAAATAGCTTGCCATGACACATTCTAACAATTTAATTTTGTTCCCTCTCCCCCTCTGCCTCATTCAGACTCATCCGTTCTACCTTGTAACTTGTTTTCTCTTCAGAAGCCAAACTGTGGCTTGACTGATGCTATCCCCTCCCAAGATATCACCTAGCTTGTCTGGTTCTCTACTACCAAAGATTTCAAAGAATCAAGGATACTGGAAAGATTTCTTACTCTTCTTTCTCCTTCCAGCATCCAAGATTAAAAAAAAATAGGCTATCTTTTGATGTTGTTCTACATAATTAGATAACATGTTTATTCAGAATTTAATACCTTCCCATAGCTACATTTACAATGCACATGAAGCATGTGAAGGTTATAAAAGCTAAAGTTAGTAACACAACTTCTTTTTGCTCCATTTTCTTCATCTGTAAAAAGACAAGGCAAAAATATTTCACATATTCAGAGCTACAAGCTCTCTTAGAAGTCTGAGAACTGAACTCCCCACATTTTACAAATGAGTAAAGCGATGCTGAGAGAGAACAAGTAACATGCCTAGGCCCACACAGAAATGAAGTGACTGAAGTAGGATTTAGGTCTTTTTGATTCTAAGCCAGATTTATATCCACTGCACCACCCAGTTACCTCAAAGAATGGTTGTAGAAATTAAATGAAAGGCATCATGCCCTAGGTGAGAGATAGTCACCCTTGAAACCAAGAAGATGTTTCCAAATTTGCCTCTGACCTTTACTGACTTCTTAAGTCCAGTGAGCAACTTAGCTTTTCAGTGGCCCCAGGTAACCCTCTAAGAAAATAAGTTACAGAGTTGGTGTCATCTTCATTTGCATAGGACATTTCCTCATTGAGAATTCTTGATAACACAAAAATCACATAATAGGTTTAAAATAAAAATGAGAGATGCAGTAAAGAATAGAAGATTAGAGTCTTAGTGTCAAGATGACCTGGCTTCAAGCCATTCCTCAGACTCATACTGGTTGTTTGACCAAGGGTGGGTCATTACCTAAACAACTCTCTATAATTCCCCATGACTGCATATTAAAGACCAGTTACATTTGTGCATTGGAAGCTTTTCTGGCCAGGAGCACTCAGAATTGATGAAATTATAGGCGTATAAATTCAATTCATATAAATAGCACTTGGGTGCCTTATAGTACTACCATGCATGAATGCATAGCATTGATGAAGTGAGAATAGAAGTTCCTTTATCAACAAGGTCCTTGCTGTTCCATGTTAGTCTTTAATAATATCCTTCTTGGGGCGGCTAGGTGGCGCAGTGAATAGAGTGCCGGCCCTGGAATCAGAAGGACCTGAGTTCGGAGCCGGCCCCCAACACTTAATCCAAACAAACAAAAACCTAGCCGTGTAACCTTGGGCAAGTTACTTAACCCCAATTGCCCTAAAGGGGCGGCTAGGTGGCGCAGTGAGTAAGAGTGCCGGCCTCAGAGTTGGGATGACCCGAGATCAGATCCGGCCTCAGAAAATGAGCACCCATGCATAAATAATGACTAGCCATGTAACCTTGAGCAAGTTACTTAACCCCAATTGCTTATAAAAAAAAAAAATATCCTTCTTGGGAATTCTCAACTTCTAAACTTTCTGACTAATATTTTCATTAATAGCTGTTGAATTATTCTTCATGATTTAAATTTGGCCAGCCAGATTCTTAAATCACTTCATTGTAGAATTCTCTGGTCTATTTTAAATATAGATTCTAGGTGTTATATGCCAAGGTAACTCTCTCCTACTCATCCTGAAATGTCAATCCAGATACCTGAAGAGTTCCTTTCTCCTTCCACTGTTCCAACCACACACAAGGAAATAACTTCCTTTTTTGGCAAGGTTTCAGTCCTTGGAACATCTTGCTTATCCATTAGACATTCCCATTCTTTGGTCTCTAGAAGACATTCTCTCTCTTATAAACTTGTGCCCAGATTATATTTATTTAATCTTCTGGGAGGAAAAGAATCTGGTGGTAAAATTTTCTTTCTATCCACAGATTGACTTATCATCATCCTAGTTCCTGATCAACTTCAGACATTTCTGACCTTGGGTACATCCATTACTCAATGTATTTTTTCAGTGCTTCAAAACTTGTGCCATACATACATACATTCATGAATATTTATATGTGTATTCATATTTCTACATGTATATATTTTCACACAATCTATGTGTATGTATTTATATATATATATATATATATATGCATCTGTATATTTAACATTCATTTCTGAACACATCCTTCTCCCCTTCATTCCCATGTTACTATATATTTTAAAAACAAAGAATGAAAAAATAGAAAAGAAAAAAAAAAACAGGAAATAACTGTAACTTCAACCAGTCTAGCAAAATAGGCATTTGTTCCACACTCATGATCCTAGTTATTCACCTTGGAAAGTATTGAACTGCCTAACATGCCTCCGAGCCAAAGAAAAACGCTTATTTCTTACAGTCTCTTCTCTGTTTTCTTATAAGTCATAAATCATGTTTAGATTCCTACATCTTTGATAGTGAATCCCACTGACTAAATGCTTTTTTTTTCCTTCTTGCAATCATTAAAATGAGTATGTCATTGCAAGTTATTTGTATATATATACACACATATATACATATATAAACATATACATATATACACATATACATATATACATACATATATATATACACACACACACACACACACACACACATATATTCACTCTCTTCACTTCAAATATTCATACAGGGTAAAATCACCCAAATGGCACTTCTCCTGCTCAATAAAATTTTTTTTCTTTCTTTTTATTTATTTATTTTTAAACAAATGCTTTATTAACTTCTGTTTTACATCATTCATTTCCACCAGATTTTGAGTTACAATCATTTTCCCCCCGTTATTCCCCTACCCACCCTCCCAGAATAGCAGTCCCACAAGATATTGCTTCCTCCAATCTGCTCTCTCCCATACCCCCTTCGACTTTTCCATTGGAGGAAGATGAATCTTGTGTCCCAATGCCTGCACATCTTCTCTCCCTATTACAAGCAAAAGAGTATTAATAATAGTATTTATATATATTTGAAACATTTAATGTTAAGACCTCGAACTTCAGATGCATTTCCTTCCTCCCTTGTCACCCATTCCCTCTTGGGAGATAAGTAATTCAGTGAATAATGTACATGTCTAGCTATGCAAAACATTATCATAGTAGATATATTGTACAAGGCTGCTTATAATTCCCTCCCACTCATCCCATCCCCCACCTGGTCCATTCCCTACATGATCCTGTCCCTCTTCTATATTGGGTACTTCCAACCTCCCCTCCCCCCAAGGATGCCCTCCCATCCATCATCCCTCTTCTCATCCCCCTTCCCCCTATTCTGCTGCAGGTTGAGATATCCCATTTAGTATGTATGTCATTCTCTCCCTGAACCAAATTCAATGTGAATGTGGTTTTGCCTTTTTAGACTTCCTATTCTCCCCCTCCCTTGCAACCACTTCCCCTTGCTTCTTCTACATGGGATAGTTTATCCTACCCTGTCTCTCCCCATCTCCTCTTGCCACTTTCCTCTCTCACCTCATAATTTCATCCCTTGAGTATTCTCCCTTCCCAACAAATTCAACCTATGCCCTCTATCCATATATAACTGTAACCATATACACACACATTCACATATGTATTCATATGACCACACCCCCTTCTTCCATTATTTTCATAGTGAGAAAGATATCATCAGTCACAGTTATTGCTTTTCCATATAGGAATGTAAATAGTTCAACTTTGATAAGTTCCTTTTGATTTCTTTTCCCTGATTACCTTCTCAGGCCTCTCTTGCTTCTTGTGTCTGGATGTCAAATTTTCTATTCAATTCTGTTTTTTTCCTCAAGAATGCTTGTAAGTCCTCTATTCCACTGAATGACCATATTTTCCCCTGAAACAAAATACTCAGTTTTGCTGGGTAGGTGACCCTTGGGTTCATTCCCAGTTCTTTTGCCCTCTGGAATATCATATTCCATGCCCTTCGATCCCTCAGTGTAGAAGCTGCCAGGTCCTGGGCTATTCTGATTGTGTTTCCACAATATTTAAATTGTTTCTTCCTGGCTGCTTGTAGTATTTTCTCCTTGATCTGGGTATTCTGGAACCTGGCTATAATATTCCTGGGAGTTTTCTTTTTGGGATCTTTTTCAGGAGGTGATCTGTGGATTCTTTCAACCTCTATTTTGCCCTCTGCATCTAAAACATCAGGGCAATTTTCCTTGAGAATTTCTTGAAGGGTGATTTCTAGGTTCTTTCTTTGATCATGACTTTCAGATAGTCCAATAATTTTTAAATTGTCTCTCCTGGATCTATTTTCCAGGTCAGTGGTTTTTCCCATGAGATATTTCACATTGCCTTCTAATCTTTTGTTTGTGTGGATGTGCTTAACAGCATCTTGATTTCTCATAAAGTCATTAGCTTCCATTTGCTCCAGTCTAACTCTGAAGGAATGAATCTCCTCAGTGAACTTTTGAGATTCTTTTTCCATCTGGCAAATTCGACTTTTTAAGGCATTCTTCTCCTCATTGCCCTTTTGGGCCTCCTTTGACATTTGAGTTAGTCTATTTTTTAAGGTGTTGTTTTCCTCAGTCAGGCTGTTGACCCTCATTTCATACTTTTCCTGCATCCTTCTCATTTCTCTTTCCAATTTTTCCTCCACTTCTCTTATTTGATTTTTAAAGTCCTTCTTAATGTCCTCTATGGCCTGCAACCTGCTCATGTTTTCCCCTGGGGCTTTTGGAGCAGGACTTCTGCCCTCACAGTCCTTTTCCCGCTCTATGCCCCCAAAAGAGGAGTCTAGGGTTGCATTTTTCTGTTTCCTTTGCCTTGGCATATTGCCACTTAATTGCTTGACTTTTGGGTTTGTTGCCACACTATGGCTTTAAGGCCAGATAGAGGAATTTTCGTCCTGAACGTGTGGGGGGCAACTTCCATTTCTGGCAAGCTGTAAACCCACCCATGACTTCCACCCTAGATCACAATCCAGATCCTGGGAGGTTAAAGCAAGAGCGATTACCCCCCCCCCCCCCACAAGACTGATCGCTGGATCTCCCTACAATTAATTCGCAGGCCAGGAGCTGGAGCTGCCTCTGAAAACTACAAAATGGCATTTCTCCTCAGCGGCTTCTAGCCCCCAGGAGAGGGAGCCAACGCATTCCCCAAATGGTCCCAAAGTCCATAGGACACTAACCTCTTACTTTGTCCTAGGCATGTCTATGTTGATAATTCTGGAGTCCCCACAGCTGCTGGTGTTCTGGTGTTCCTCCAACCGGCTGCTGGCCCTGCCACCCTTGGGCTAAAATCTCGGCTCACGCGGACCTGGGCTCAGCTCCCTGCGGTCTGCGCTCTGCGTGCTGCCGGCTCCCAGAGTGCTGTGCTGGTCCTTCCTGCAGGGCTGCTGGGCTGTCCTCAGCGGGAGGTTAGCTTTTCTGTGTCACTCTATGGGTGCTGGGGCTCCAGAAGTTGTTCAGAGTCCCCTTTTACATAGTTTGGGGTGAATCTGGGGGCAGAGTGGCTTGGATGAGCTGTTTCTACTCTGCCATCTTGGCTCTGCCCCCTTTAATCTAATTTTTGTAATATTCTGCCAAATATTCTCAAGCTACATATTCCTTCTTGAAAAATCACTTTTTCTTTATTTTTCCAACAAATTTTCTACTTTTTCCATTTCCAGCTTATTTCATGATAATTCCATGCCAATTATTCTAAACGAGGTTATATTCCTTACTTAATAGATCTCAGTATCAGAGATTTAGGAAGTACTTTACCAACCTCCTCTTTATTCAAGTGAGGAAAATGGGACCACATGGGTGAGGTGAGGAGAGGTGTACAAAGTCACAGAAATGTGACTTACATAGCCTAGATACAAACCTAGGTCTTTTTATTCCACGTTAATTTCTCTTTCAAATTCATGATCAGTCCAACTACATAAATTATGCCTCCATCATAGAATGACTGATTGAATCATCCATAGTGATAGCAGGGAAGTACTTTGTAGTGATCAACCAAATTTCCCAATCTTTATAGATTGGTAAATTGACAAGTGGAATCCACTGTTTCATGATTCTTTCACCTATAGGTCTTATTTTCATAGTTTGACTACAAATAAAAGCAGTGACTACATCTTTTCCATTTGTCCTCATCACCTATGACATGACTGGGCATGATGGATGGATGTATTCAGTACTTACTGGAGAAATTTGTTTTATACTGGGAACAACATGGATTTCAAAAAGGAAGAGATGGACTAGCATATAGCCGGAGTCACTCTAAGGTATCCCACACTCATTGAACATGATCTAATTAGGATAAACAGAAGATTTGACATAGACTTCCAAGTATTCAAAGGAACTGACTTTGAACTTTGGTAGTAAAAAGACTTTGAGGAAATTGACAGGGTGTCTTAAATCACTATTGCTCACCAAAGGAAAAGAAAGAGCAGCAACAAGCCAGACTGTCTTAGAAGAGTTTCATAATTACTCATAAATTCTCTGTGTAAAGATACCCCACTAGATTGGAACCCAGATCACTGACTTTGATCCAACATTTTGCCTCAGGAAGAACAAATAAAGAAAAGGGGCTTTTTAGTTTGGGAAGGATGGGAAAAGATAGGATACCCTCAGTTTATCTTCTCTCCATCATTCCCAGGATCTAAGGTTGTAATACCTGAGTAAAAGATGCAATTGCATTTAATAATTACCTTGTGTATTCAAGACAAAAAGGGAGGAGAGCTCAATCTCTTTAGTCAGCTTTCATTAGATCTTCAAAAGAGATCATTGAAATTTTGAACTAATAAGACAGCCCTACCTTCCTTTTGGCAGCAGCATTTTTTTCAGACCAGCTTCCAAAGGTGGTATGGGTGGGCTAGGTTTATTTCTCTCCCCTAAGTCTGTGCTACTACCCCAGTTCTTCCCATCTCTACTTAGGGAAATTCAAGGATTTTTTTTCCCTGCAATAGCCATCGTTTTCTTTGACCAAGACTTACTACTGTCATTGCAGGGCTTTTTGCTAAAGATAACACTAAAAAAATAAGAAGAAGCCCTCCTCCTTGGGGAAACTATCTCCAGGGAATACTAGTAGCAGCAATAGGAAAGAAAAAAAAGCAGTTTATTCCCTTTTCTTTTTGTTGGAGAACTGGGCCTCTGGGATTTCTCTGTAACACTACAATTTCCTCCCAAACCCCAGTCAAGATGAGTTATCTGGGATTCTATTTAATAAAATCAATCAAACAAATAAATAGCAACAAAACGAATGGACAACGACAACAACAAAAAAGACAGTTGTGAGAGTCAAGCAGCTGAGATGCCAATGTGTACTCCAAGGAATTAAGGATTGAAATCATAATCACAATAATGAGCAAACATATTTTAGATAAAACTACACAAGTAGAACCTGCATCCTAACACTTCGTTTACAGAAGAATCACTATATACACTTGCAAATGATTTTTATGAACACTGAAAATTAATATATAAGATTAGAAGTATAGCAATTTTCTCCAAGAAGTATCTATCAGAAATCCAAGCAAAATAAATATAAGAAAAATAAAATTACCATAAAATAATGACTAACATTTATATAGAATTTAAGGTTAGAAAAAAGTATTTAAATTGCTTCATTTCCTTAATCCTTAAGATCATGTTACTGGCATGATGATCTTCCATTGCAATGAAAAGGTACACTGGGAAAAGGGTAGGATGTTTTCCTGTGAATCATAAGGAAGGAGAAGAAATGGCAAGAAGTCAATAGATCCTATAAATGCAAGGGAGAGCTAATCACCAGATGCCATGTAATTTCCTAGGAAGCTGCTAGAAATTGTACTTAAGGTAATTTTTATAATACCCACTTTTGTGTCTTTAGATATCATTATTGTGATCTTTTTCTACCTCAAAATTCTAAGAAAAATACAACTCTGTTAGTCCAAAATTCCTCTGTGTTTTGTGGAAGCAGGCTGCCTCTTTTGCAGACTCTGTCTCTTTCTTTTATGTTTAGCTAGTACATTAGATAAAGTCCTCGAACTGGATTCTGAAAAACTAGAATGGAAATCCAGCCTCAAAAGGCTATATATTTGATCTTGAACTTAAGGGACTTAACTTCTACCTGCTTCAGTTTCCTCATCTGTGAAATGAGGAAAACAATAACATCTACATCTCAGCATTGTTGTGAGGATCAAAAATATTTTCAATCAAATCAAAGAGACTTATAAAGTTTATTAAATCTGAAATCACAGTGTCAGTTCTAGCTGTTTTCTCTTTGGTAACCCTAGTGTTTTCTGTACAGTGTTGAACATACCTAATCTATGAACCATCCTGATTGAATAGAAAACATCATTGGTTGTTACAATGTTTTCTTTTCTGTGATATCAAAAATTGGAAATGACTCTGATATTTTTTAACTAGACCCCTTGCCTCCCTACAAAACCCCTATTCTTGGTGATTTTGATCATTATATATTCAGCTATTATTCATCTTATAATTCTCCAGTGCTGTATTCTAAGCACTAGATATACATATGCGATACACACACTCATAAAATATATCTATATGTTTATATATAGATACACATATTTATATGTATGTATATGTAGATATATACACATGTGTGTATGTGTGTATGTATGTGTGTGTGTGTGTATATATATATATATATGTATACTATCAAGTGACACAATGGATAGAATGCCCAGACTAATGTCAGGAAGACTCATCTTCACAAGTTCAAATCCAGCCTCAGACACATATTAATTGTGTGACTCTGAACAAGTCACCAACCCTGTTTGCCTCAGTTTTCTCATCTATAAAATGACCTAGAGAAGGAAATTAGCATACTATTCCAGTATTTCAGCCAAGAAAACCTCAAATGGGATTGCAAAGAGTCAGATGACTGAAAGAACTAAACAATAAAATATGTGTATATACAGACAACACATACATATACACATAAATATATACATATGCACATTCATAAAAGTGAGAAATCTCCTAAACTCAAGGAAGTTGCATTCTATGGGGATATTAATATGAATAAAATAGGATATGAACAGAATAAATGCAGTATGATTTTGAGAATGCAGAACAGTTTGGGAGATCAGGAAAGATGTCATGACGGAGATGTTCCTTGAATTCAGCCTAGAAGAGAACTATGTGTCAAAAGAGATGTAGGGGAGGCGGGGAAATATTCTATACATGAATAACAATATACAAGGCATGGATATAGGAGATGGAATATCATATATGGGAAACATCAAGTAGACAAGCTTAATTGGAACATAAAGTAAGTCTGTTGGAGTCATGCTTAGTCATTGTGGAAATATAGGCCTGAACTAGATTAAAAAGGCCTCAAATGCCAAAAGGAAGAGTTTACCATATCCTAAAGGCAACAGAAAACCAGTAAACCTTTCAATCTGCTTAAGCAGAGAAGCAACATAATTAGATCTATGTTTATAGAATAACAACTTGGGTGCTGCATATAAGAAAAATAAAAAAGAAAATTTTGGTACAGGGAGACCATTTAGGAGGCAGTTGTAACCTTCTGGATGAGGGGGTCATGAAAATCTGTACCTGAATAGTTATGGTAGGAGTATATAAAGGGAAACTGATGGAAAGATATGTAGTCAGAAGAACATGAGATCAGAATGACAACTGAAAATGTTTTTGTAAAAGGGTTTGCCACCAATGCTGGCCCTTAAGGTCCATTGGTGATGCGTAATTGCAAAAAGAAGCTGTGAGAAGTCAAAGCTAGCAACAGAATAAGAAGGAAAAAGCAATGGAGTATCAATAAGTCCATGGTCCTGAGGACAAATCATCTCGGCAGTGCAGTGGATAAAGAACTAGAGGTGGAATCAGGAAAACCTGGGTTCAGCTCTGGCCACAGACACTAGTTATATGACATTGGGCAGGTCATTCAACTGCTCTGTGCCTCAGTTTCCTCATCTACAAAGTCTGGATCTTAATAGCACCTATTTCCCAGGGTTGTTGTGAGGATTAAAAGAGATGTTTGTAAAATGCTTAGCCTAGTGCCTTCTACATAGTCCTGAACTAGATTATAAAGACCTAAAATGCCAAAAGGAAGAGTTTACCATTAACAGACACTTAACTGCTTCTTCCCTTCTCCCCTTTCCCTTTCCGCTACATGCCATAGCTCCCTTCCCCAAATATAAGTTATTTGAATGCTAGACTGTTATATTCCTTTTTGCTTTTGTATCCCTAGAGCCTAATGCAGTGCTATGGGATTAGATTTTTTTGGTAGGTATTTTTTTTTCATCTTAATAAATGACTTTTTATCTAAGGAATTCCTAATTTAGAAACTCCCTCCACTTATACATACAGGCATCTGCTCAACAACTTCTAGACCAATGAGGCTACTGTAGTAATCCAGATGAGAGGTGATAAAGGAGAGCATGTAAGTACAAAGAAGAGAATTTGTTTCTTAATAATTTCCTGGATGGGGCGGCTAGGTGGCAGAGTGAGTAAGAGCGCCGGCCTCGGAGTTGGGATGACCCGAGATCGAAACGGGCCTCAGAAAATGAGCACCCACACATAAATAATGACTAGCCGTGTAACCTTAAGCAAGTTGCTTAACCCCAATTGCTTTAAAAAATAATAATAACAATAATTTCCTGGAAAAGGTGAAAGAGTGAAAGAAGAATATAGGATGACTTGAGTTTATAAATATAGTTAAGGCTTTTGATGTCTTCAGCAGAATCAAGAATATTTGGAAGGGGCAGTTAAGTGGCACAGTGAATAGAGCACTAGCCCTGGAGTCAGGAGGACCTGAGTTCAAATCTGGCCTCAGACACTTAACACTTACTATTGGTGTGACCTTGGTCAACTCAACCCCAATTGCCCTGCCCTCCCTTCTCCAAAAAACAAACAAAAAATTAAAATGAATATTTGGAGGAGGGGTGATTCAAAGGGAAAGGTGATGAGATCCATTTTAGAGTTGTTTAGTTGTATTTCCAAAAGATCATCTAGGTCAGGGGTGGGGAACCTGTGACCTTTTGGGTCACAAGGACCTTCTAGGTCCTTGAGTGTGGGTTTTTGACTGAGTCCAAGTTTGACTTTTTATTAAGGGGATTTGTTCTGTGAAGTTTGGATTCAGTCAAAGGGCTACAATTGAGTAACTGGATGGTAACATGTGGCCTTGAGACTACAGGTTCCCCACCTCTGGTCGAGGTGGAGACTTTCAGTAGGCAATTATATTTTGTGACTGGAGTTCTGGCAAAAGGTGAATACTGGGTCCATAGTTTTTGGAATATGGTGATAAAAGTCTTGCAAGAGGAATTCACTTTAATGTTATGTTTCAAATTTAAGGTTAACTGAGAGACAAGTTCCTGAGCATGATCAATTCATTACTTAGGTCAGCAGTCAGCAATAACTTGGTTCAACTGCCTCTCTCAATGACAAAAGACTTTTGAGTGAGGACTGACAGGGACTTTTATAACACTTAGTAAGATGACAGAACAAAATCTTGATCAATATAGGTGTGTCTTCTTTTGATTGGCTATCAAGGACAGTCAGAATTGATATTGTAAGAAAACTTGAAAGGTGGGAGATTGTCGTTTAGTGATAAAGTTTCCATCTCTTCTAGAATATCTCTTTATTCTCTACAATAATGTAAAAGGATTCTACACAATAATATAAAAGGAGTATACACATGGAATTCTTGGAGAAACACCTCCATGAAGGCAATACAATTTGGACCTTCCCTATTGAAATGATTTTAACTACAACCAAGATGTGATTGGAATCACAAGACAAATGTTCCTCGGGAATGGGTGGTAGTGTTCAGGTAATGTTAGTCATTGGAATAGTTTAAATTGATAATATATAACCCTTAGGTTAACCAAGTTTATCTAGAGTAGGTAATTGATAGAGTTATGAAGTTGGAAGTAATTTCAAGACCTTTAGGAAAATTTCCCAGGGACAAGGGTGGTGGGTGAACTTTACAAGGGGAAGGAACCAGAAAAAAGTTTATTAAATCTACCTAGACTAAGCCTTAAAAATAGAATTAAAATCAATTTTCACTTTTATGCTAGTAAGAAAGGATAGAAATGAAGAGCATAGATGGCTCCATTGGCCAATTAAAAGCTCCAGATAATGGTACAGGTTACTTTGTGGACTGAGTCTCTCAAGGGTTTGCAGATGACCATCTAGTATTCACAGGCTATGGTCAATATGAAAATTTATTTCATTGACAATATAGAATACTGGAGGTTTATCTTCGTGAGATGAGGATAAAGGCTGAAATGCTCGTCATTGGACAAAATATGCTGAGGATCTTTGCCAGTGTAGTGATGACAGTGGGAATTATGATGAGCATAAAATCAGTGAAGAGCAATATTAATGAGAGTACACAGATTCCTGCAGTTTAATATCAGTATTAATGACTAAATCAAGGGTACAATTCCCAATCAAACCTTAGAGCCACAGGTCAATGCAGGAATTACAGGTGGCTGAACACTGGTTGTAATGAGGAGTCAGACTATAAATGCAAGGACAATGTATTGAATGTTCATGATTATTGTATAGTTGTACCAGGCAACTGAATTTTACTAAGGATCCTAGACCTTGACTTTTGACAGGGTCCATGGGAATTTGCCTAGTCAAGACCCTGTTGGCCAGGACAGATCAATTAATGTCTTTCTTGAGAGTCATCCTGGGGCTAGGAACAAGGCTTGTCTCAGGCCTCAAAGAGAGAAGAGCTGATGTTTGAAGGAGTCAGTTTCTCACTGTTATACTCATTAAAATTCATGTTCTGAGAATTGTAAACTCATGGTTGCAGGGGAAGGACAACAATTTTAGGAGTCTGCAAAGGACATCAGTTTTCAGACTCTACTTACATGTAGCCAGTAGTACATATTCAAGAGCAGAAAGCTGATGGAAGTAATTTAGGAAGATATTTTCTCAATCCCTCGAGGACTATTTCTGGTAGAAGTATTCTCCAGACCACTGGATATTGACCATTTTCTCTTTTGCCTTTTGCCTCTTTCCTTTTTGCCCCGACATGTCCACTTATCTAAACCTCCAATGACTGACTCATGACCAATGTCTGTAAGGCTTCCATTACTACACTAATTCTTCAGGACCCCTCTGACATTGAATTTCTGATAAATTTACTATGAACCCATTTGTCACTTGAAAAGAATCTCTGTCTGCATTTTTATCTTTTTTGTGAATACCCTTTTCCCTAGGTAAGCTACAAGCATCTTGTGTAATCCACTCTACCAGATGGGATTTGGAAGAAAGCTTAAAAGGGCTGGGAGATTGTGGGATTAGTGATACACTCTCCATCTCTTCTAGAATATCTCTTCATTCTCTATAATAAGGTAAAAGGAGTCTGCACATGAAACTTTTGTAAAAACACCTCCATGGAGGCAACACAGACTGAAGGTTATAAATATAGTTGAATCCTTTCTTTCAAATATATCTCTTCTAGGGTCCCACTAGTCATCATCAGCACCATCATGTTGTTATTTGGATGTACTTCATGCTCTAATCCCATATTATACATGAATCCTTTACCTTCATTGAGAGTTCCTCCCCACTAAGATTATTTCCAATGAATCCTGTATATATCTTATTTATATATAGTTGCTTACATGTTGTCACCAGTATTACATTGCAAGTTCTTTTAGGTCAGTGATCATTACTGCCTTTCTTCGTGTCTCCAAATGCTTAGTACAATGAGTGGTACATATAAGGTACTTAATAAATTCTAGTTGACATAAAAATATGCTTAGTGGCTTAGTTTCATAGTTTTGAGGTAGATTTGACCCATTATTTCTACAAATTCTTTATCCAAAGAATGATTATATGTTCCTGGTTCAGAAAGTAATTACTGCTCCCATGTTGTTTAACCACTGTTTTCCAGTTTAGATTTTTTTTTTTTAATTTGAAAAGATTCTAAGGAATCTTCCCCAAATCTGTTTGGTCTTGACTCCATAGATGTTGGGGTTCACCACAGGTGGAGCAAGGACATAGATATTAGCCACAAGGATATGGATATGAGGAGCAATTTGGTGTCCAAATCTGTGATTGAAAAGAGAGGAGCATAATAAGTATATATATATTATATGTTTAAGAAATTAATATGACTCATATATGGGAGTCACAAGTTCATAGGGTGTTGAGTCTGACATCATTGAAGGCTAGGCAAAATGTAGTATAGAAAATGAGAACATAGGAAAAAATAATTATTATGAAGTCGAGTCCTGCTGTTATAAAGGCAAAAAATAGGTTGCAAGCTCTGTGGAAATGGTTGGGGGCATGGACCAACTTGATCAGTGCCATAAACTCACAACAAGTATGGGGGATATTAGTTTTTGTTTTGTTTTGTTTTGTTTCTTTTTTTTTCAGATTTTAAAACGTTTTATTTGCATATTAAAAAATTGTGCATTCCAATAATTAAAATCATTTGAACAAAAAAATTGCACTCTGATTAACTGCATTTTACAGCTTGCCAGGACCTTGGTACAGATCTGCATTGTACTGTTAACTCGATTTACTGTAGTCCCACCTGGGTTCTTCTTTTTCACCAACATGCAAGCTCTTTTTAAAAAAAAATTTTTTAATGTCACCAGGACCCAAACTAGCCAGGACAGGCAGATGGAAAGAGGCAGCTGGCTAGGCCTTCATTCAATTCAATGTTAGTAGTTCTTTATTCTTTTGATGTTGAAAGGGGCAGCACAGTCATTTAAACTTTATCCAACCTCTTTGCATCTTACAAAGTTAAACACCTAAAAGAAGTAAAATTAAGAAGGCAATGCTTGTGGAATGTACAGTGCATATTGGCAGGGCAGATTTCATTACGATTCACCTGCTTGCTTCTCCTGTTCAATTGTTTCTTTTGAAGGCAGTGGGTTATTCTCTTGTGTTTCTGTCTTCTTCAATTTAGACTTATTGAATTTCTGAATCTCAGCCATGTCTGGTTTGTCAGACATTTTTGCAGATTAAGCAGTGATGGGCGGGTTGCACCAGTAAGTCAGATCTCCGAGGTAGCAGCTCCGAACTGTATGGGAATATTACTTTTATACTAGGGAAGTCACCTAATTAAGAAAGGGTGAAGACCAAGCAACACAAATTCATGCAGGACAATGACCAACCCTATATTGGTCAATACAGTCAAGTGTTTAAGTGTGTTGCAGACGCCCACAAAAAAATAAATTAAAAAGATCCACATCCAAGATGATCCCAGAGGCCATGTTAGATAGGGCATGAATGAGAAATACCTTAGTGAGATAGTCCTCAAAGCATATTTCCTTGTCATTGAAACAGAGAAGGCTCAAAATCTTAGGCATAGTGATGGCAGTATATATCAAGTCTGCCAAAAAGAGCATGGAAAGGAAGAGAAAGATGAGTTCGTTCTTCTATGTGTCAGTTTTGATAATGAAAAGGGCACACTTGCCCAGTACAGTGAAGAAATGCACCAGGAAAAAAAAAAAGTTGTGTATATCCAGGGTTGGGCATCTTCTAATACTGAAATGTCAAGAAGGAAGAAACTGGCAGGATATATTTTGGTCCCATTGATAACTAACATTTTGAGGATTTTGAATTTTGGTTATATTTTCCCCAACAGAAACCACAAATGCATTAAATTCTTACAATCCCAAAATATCTTCATTTTAATGAGTTTTGATCATGGTAATAATCCAATGTTTGAACTATGCAAGTAGCCCTGACTGTAAAACATAGTGTGTAGTATATCAGAAAGGTGATCAACACTGTCTTATATAGAACAATAACAAAATGGTCCTACTTTAGCAAGCAGAAAAGACTAGAGTTTGGGGTATATTTGAATTGTTAAGGGGAGTTTGTGATTTGGTTAAGGTTATTTTTTTTTTAATGTTAAACCTGTGTTGCTGTTAAGAATTAGAGTATAAGTTTACATATTTGGATCTTTAGCAGTCATCTAATTCAACCTAAGACCATTAAGTATCTCATCTATAACATCTTTGAAAATCAGTAATTTGCATTTTGTTTACATCATTGTTACTTTCCTAGAAAATGCAAATTGAAGCATTCACTTTTTTTTTTGCCAGAATGTGGAGAAAAGATAGTCACAGTTCTCAGCCCTAAGATTTAATTGTGTCTCTCTGTACATCTTAATCCTATCCATGAAAGTTAGCCCATTATTTTGTGTGGAGTCAAATTTATTCATGTAGAAAAAAGGAATGCTTTATCTTTGGATTCCTGGGGGTTGATATCTTCTTATCCAGCATGCATTCTAAGGATTGAAATGATAATAAACACTGCAGTCTTTTCTTTAGAAACCTGAAAGAAATTTTTTTAATTAATCATTCTTCTAAAGAAGCAGGTATTTTTAACACTGAAACAGACCTTTATAATTCATTTCTTTCTACCCTTAAAGATGCTCTCAATTCTCTTTGAGAAAATACAAGTCTGGGGCAGCTAGGTGGCACAGTGAGTAGAATGCAAGCCCTGGAGTCAGAAGCACCTGAATTCAGATCCAGCCTCAGACACTTAAAACACACAAACAAAATCCTAGCCATGTGACCCTTGGGCAAGTTACTTAACCCCAATTGCCCTGCAAAAAGCAACAAAAAAAGAAGGGAGGGAGAGAGAGAGAGAGAGAGAGAGAGAGAGAGAGAGAGAGAGAGAGAGAGAAGAAAAAAGAAAATGCAGGTCTATGGATATTTCCGGCATGCCTCATCTCAGGAAGAAATTTAGAAAATAATAGTATTCTTAGAGAGACATTGTGAGAAAAATAATCAACAGGAGAAGATCTTGGATAATACTGCTAGCAGCAGCTCTAAACATGAAATCATTGTCTGAACTTCAGTTTCCTCATGTGTAATTAGCTCATTCCCTAATCTTCAACAAATAGTAAGCACTCGCCTCCACACCCTGTATCTATCTTTGTCTCTCTCTACCTCTCTCTGTCTCTGTCTCTGTCTGTTTCTGTCTCTCTTTCTATCTTTGTCACTCTCTCTCTCATTTCCTTCACTATTGCTCACAAATATGTACATATTTCTCAGATTCTTAAAAATAAAAGTGTTACTTGGTCCTACCATTCCTGCTGGTCATCGTATTTTATCACTCCTGTTCTTTTTTTAAATTAAATTTTTTTTATTTATTTTTAGTTTGCAGCATTCATTTTCACAAGATTTTGAGTTTCAAATTTTCTCCCCATTTAACCCTACCCACCACCCCAAAACAGTGACCACACTGAATATTCCCTCCCCCAATCTGCTCTCTCCCATATCTTTCTCCATGCCCCTCATACTTTCCAGTAGGGCATGGTGGATCTCTATAATCCAGTGCCTGTATATCGTGTTCCCAGTTACATGTAAAATGATGATAATATATATATTTAAAACATTTGGTTTTGAAACTTTGAATTCCACATTCTTTCCCTCCCTCCCTCATCACCCGCCTTTACTGGGAAGATCAGCAATTCAATATAAGTGGTACCTATACAAAAATTTCCATAGTGGACTGATTGTATTTCCCTCCATCCTATCTCACCCTCAACTTGGTTCTATTCTCTACTTTGATCTTTATCCTTTTGAAAAGTGGGTGCTACCAATTTCCCTCCCCCCCAGCCTGCCTCCTTTCTATCATCCCCCCTCTCATTCCCTTCCTCCCAACTCTCCTGTAGAGTGAGAGACCCTATTTTGTGTGTATGTCATTCCCCCCCAAGCCAAATTCAATGAGAATAAAGTTGACTTATTCCCTTTTGACTTGCTGTTCTTCCCTTCAATTGTAACAGTTTTCCCTTGCCTCTTCTATATGAGATAATTTACCCCATTCTGTCTCTCCCTATCTCCTCTCACTATATTCCTCTCTCACCTCTTAATTTTACCTTTTAAGTATCATCCCTTCCTCTTCAATTGGTCCTGTGCCCTCTGTCTATGTATAACTATACACATATATACACACACACTCATATATGTATTCATACACCAATATACCCTCCTCTATAGACATATATATGCATGTATACATATATGTGTATACATTTCTATTCTCTTCAACTATTATCATACAGAAAAATGTTTCATAAGTTACAATGATCATTTTTCCATGTAGGAATGTAAATATTTCAACTTTGATAAGTTTCTTATGATTTCTTTTCCTTGTTTACCTTCTCATGCTTCTCTTGCTTCTTGTATCTGAATGTCAAATTTTCTATTCAACTCTGGTTTTTCATTAAGAATGCTTGAAAGTCCTCTATTCAATTGAATGACCATATTTCCCCCTGAAACACGATGAGGTAAACAGGGGGAAGTGACTTGTCTGAGTTCTAATCCAGATTCAGATATTTACCCTCCTTTTTTTCTGTTTTTCTGCTCTCCTACAATTGGTTCTTTTTTATTATTAATTTGTTTATTTTTAGTTTACAGGATTTAATGCCATAGTTCCTTGAGTTTTAAATAGCGCTTTCCTCCCTCCACTCACCCCCCACTATGGCATATAGTCCAGTATAGGATCTGCAAATACTTTCACATTAAACATTAGTCAGTTTACAAAGGCGTATTGTACTAGATGGAATGAAAAATAGTAAGGAGGAAATAAAACCAAATAATGAAAAGAAAAAGATCAAGTAGTTTCCTTCCATCAGGATTCAAACTCAGTTCTTTCTAGTTCTTTCTCTGGATATAGGCTTCTCTCTCTATCATGAGTCTTTTGGGATGGACTTATATCACTGCATTGCTGAGAAGAGTCCAGTCTGTCATAGTCGGTCATCACACATATGTTGTGTCTGTGATTGTATACAAATTTCTCCTGGTTCTACTCTTCTCAGCAATTAGTTCTTAATGCCATTGGTAATCTACATAGCTTATGTTAATTCCCTGCCATGATTCATTGTCTTTTAGGCTATTCCTAGGCCAAACTGTATTGGAAAAAAACAAACAAACAAACAAAAAACTTGTTCTTTTTAAGATCTCCAGAAAAAACTAAATTTTTTCCAATGTTGTAAAAGACAACCCAAAGGTGAACTTTTGGGAGCTATAGGCATAGGGCCTATGATGAGAGAGGAGAATATATCAAGGAAGATAACATGAAGTGGGTGTTTCAGGAGGTTGCATCTAACCAACAGATGGGGGCAGGATTTGAATCCAGGACAGGAAATAAAAAGACTTGTATTTGTCTGAGAAAGCATACTCCTCTAGGGAGTTACCCATTCAAAATGGATGTAAAACAAATGTAAAATAAACATAATGACAACTTTTCCAGGTTTCATGAGTATTTTCTTTCTAGAACAAGCAGGATTTTCACTAGTGGCCTTTCTTAGCTAGTTTTGGCACTGGACCCAGAATATAAAAGGAGACAGATTTTTATGTATTTAAAAACAAATAATGAAATAAGATTTCTTCATTAAAAGAAAACAATCAGAAGGCAAAATTAGGTGATTTGATTTCTAATTGGAAGATTAGGGACTTTTCAAGTTGGGAGGAGGAAAGCTAAGAGGTATAATTCCCTGAAATTCACATATGAATTCAACTCAATCCTTTTCTTAGCCAAAGTAAAACAAAGTTTATCAAAGATTCACCATAATGGGTAGACTATTAAGGAGTCTAAGTCTTTGTAAACTTGTATCCTCAAGCAAACCAGAACAATATGACATAGAATGAGTCTGAATTAAATTGAATCTGAGCACCTTTTTGGAGGGAACATGGATCTTATAAACAGAAAAACTATGTGAAGGATCTAAGGATGGTCTAGAGGAGTGGTTTCAAGAGGATCTTGAGGAGTCTAAGGAGGATCTTTGATGGTACTGAAGTCAGGCTCCATAAGGGTATTAAGGTGGGAAATAGCTCAAGGCTACCTGGACATGACAGACAATGGAGGCTAGGCTAGTTTGAGGGTAGCAGATTCGGGTATAGATATTTTGATAACAACAGGGGTGGGAAGTAGCTGGATGTTGGAGGGCTAGGCTAAGAGTAAGAGAGACCTGGGCCTAGGATAATGGAAGGCTTATAGCCTCAAGCAAATGCCCTCATCAAATGGGAAGATTTAAGGGAGTTCCCAGAGCCTGTACTCGACCACCACCACCCCACTGTTTCCCCCTTATCCACTGAAAGAGTCATATCATACAACAACTATTTATTACAAAGGAAAAAAAATGGAAAGATTTTAACAATGATTTTAACAATCAGCAAAACTCATCAGTACATTTTAAACATCCTCAGAACATGCAATGTGCCACACCTGTGATCCTTCTACCTTTGCAAAGGAATGAGGTTGGGATGACTTCTCATTTGTCTTCTTCAAATTATCTGTGTCATTTTGCAGCATTCACTTTGGTGGTTTTGCAGTTCTTTCCATTTGTGTTTTCTTGCCAAATGAAGTTGAATCAATACCCCCCTAACCAGGCTAATGCTTCCAAAGAAGTTGAAGATAAGAGGCAATATAGTCCTCTTAATAAAAAATGCCTACAAGCCTTACTTCAAGGGTATACAAATACTAAAGAAAAAAGTAAGTAGATTGTCATTAGATGACTAGCTAAAGAGTGACATACCAATGGCATGTTATGTCTGTCACCATTTTTATTAATCTACTTCGGTTCTCTATATGCTTCATGCCAGTGCCAATTTTGTTAACAGTGTCCTAATCGTGGATATAAGCATTGTCATTGATATCATAGCATTGTTATTTATCAATGCTTTCACTATCAATATCTCTGGTATTTGTATTGTTATAATTTCAGTGTAGTTTCACAAAAAGCATTAGCGTCATCATTGACAACACTATCACTAGTGTCAGTAGGGTGATTGTCACTATCCCCCAACTTGTTATATCATCATGAGTGGCACCATTACTAGAATTATTTTTTTTATCCTCATCGCTGTTTCTCTCACTACTGTTATCAAATAGGTTGTCACCATTCATATTTTTGTCTTCAGTATAGTCAACATGTGTAACACTGTTGCAGGAAATACTGTCATTATCAAAATTGCTATCATGATCATTGAAACTTTTGACATCATCATCACTGCTGTCAGTACCCTTGTGGTAACCACTGTCAATATCAGTGCTTTGGTCATTGATATCTTGGCCATACCCATAATTAGGATCTTCAGTGTTGTCAGCATAGTTATCACCATCATCATCATCATCATCATCATCATAACTAGGATGACATCTTTCAGTTTCAGCAATGATTTCACCACCATAATCATTGCTATTGTCTTCACTTTCATCATCTTCAGCAGGCTGGCATGAAGATGGGAATGTGGAACACACAAAGAAGTCTTCCAATCCTTTAAGTTGTCCTTGAATAATTTTGCCTGGGGAACCAAGCTCAATGGATTCTTCATCAGAACTATATTCAGATGCACTGCTCTCCGTGTCAGTTGATAATGACATAACAAAATCTTGGTTCAGAAGAACGTTTGAAGGTGTTCCTTCAGAACTATATTCATATGCACTGCTATTGTCTTTACTTTCACCATCTTCAGCAGGCTGGCATGCAGATGGTAATGTGCAACACACAAAGCAGTCTTCCAATCCTTCAAAATTTCCTTGAATAATGTGGGCTGGGGATTGAAGCTCAATGAATTCTTCCACAGAACTATATTCAGAGGCACTGCTATCAGTGTCACTTGATAATGACATAACAAAATCTTGCTCCAGACAAAAGTCTAAAAGTGTGGCTTCATTATATTTAGTTTGGCTTCTTAATTCACTCATTTTCTGTAGATTTTCCTTTTTCTCTGCCATTTCCAAAACTTGTTCAAGTCTTTCTATAGATTCTCTAGGTGTGAGCACAAACAGATTCCAGCTTCTAAGTTGAGAAAGTGTAGGCAACCACTTTGTGTTTTTTCCAGTACCTGGCCTGTGAAAAGGAAAAAAAAATAGAGTAGATAATTTCAGGAGATTATAAAGGCCAATGGTCTCAAAATTTTATTAAAACTCTGGAAAATACTGTTTAAAGGAACTAAATGCAATTACTTTCAAGTTCATTATTCATTAAAAGTCTTTCGGGGGCAGAGCCAAGATGTCTGAGCAGAAACAGCATTTCCAATGTGCTCTGCCCACACAAATTTCAAACAATGTGAAAGTGGACTCCGAATAACTTCTGGAGCCACAGTAGCCACAGAACGGCACAGAGAAGCTAACCTCCTGCTGAGGTCGGCCCAGCAGCACTGCAGGGAGTGGCCAGCTCAGTGCTCTGAGAGCAGGCAGCACAGAGTGCTGGGAAGTGAGCCCAGGTCAGCGGTTTTAACCCCAGGGTGGCCAGGCCTTCAGCTGGCTGGAGGGTCCCCAAAACACCAGCAATTGTGGCGATTCTAGAATTATCAGCACAGATATGCCTAGGACAAAGTGAGCGGTTAGTGCCCTATGGACTTTGGGCCCCGTATTTGGGGAACTCGTGGCTTCCTCCCCTGGGGGTGAAAAACTGCTGAAGAAATGCAGCACAGAAGCCATTGTGCAGTGTCAGTAGTGGCTCTAGCTCCTGGTCTGCAAATTGTAGGGATATCCAGCAATCAGTCTGGGGGTTAATCGCTCTTGCTTTAAACTGCCTGGATCTGGATTGTGGTCTGGGGGGGAAGTTTGGGGTGGGTATCCAATTTGCCAGAAGGGGTGGAGGTTTTATAAAGGCCACCCACCTGGCGTAAGTTGTGAAGACCCCATGTTTGGGCGGAAGCTCCCCTGTCTGGTGGCAGAGTCCTACTGTGGCAACAAGCCCAAAAATCAAGTAATTAAGTGGCAACATGCTTAGGCAAATGAAACAAAATAAACAGAAACGTTCAACATTGGACTCCTATTTTAGGGGCAAAGAGGCTCAAAGCATGGAGGAGGACTATGAGGTCAGAACTCTTGCACCAAAAGCCCCAAATGAAAATACAAGCTGGCTACAGGCCATAGAGGACCTGAAGAAGCCGATAAGAGAAGTGGGGGAAAATTTGGGAAGAGAAATGAAAAAGATGCAAGAAAAGTATGAAATGACAGTCAACAGCCTGACTGAGGAAAATAACACCTTAAAAAATAGACTAACTCAAAAAGTAAAAGAGGCTCAGAAAGGCAATGAGGAGAAGAATGCCTTAAAAATTCTAATTTGCCAGATGGAAAAAGAATCTCAAAAGCTCACTGAGGAGATCCATTCCTTTAGAGTTAGACTGGAGCAAATGGAAGCTAGTGACTTTATGAGAAATCAAGATACTATTAATTAGATCCAAACAAATGAAATAGAAGGCAACGTGAAATATCTCATAGGAAAAACCATTGACCTGGAAAATAGATGCAGGAGAGTTAATTTAAAAATTATTGGGCTACCTGAAAGCCATTATCAAAGAAAGAACCTAGAATCCTCAAGGAAAATTGCCCTGATGTTCTAGACCCAGTGGGGGAAATAGAGGTTGAAAGAATCTACCGATCGCCTCCTGAAAAAGATCCCAAAAAGAAAACTCCTAGGAATATTATAGCCAGGTTCCATAACTCCAAAATCAAGGAGAAAATACTACAACCAGCCAGGAAGAAACAAGTTCAATATTGTAGAATCACAATCAGAATAGCACAGGACCTGGTAGCTTCTACACTGAGGGATCGAAGAGCATGGAATATGATATTCCAGGGGGCAAAAGAGCTGGGATTGAAGCCAAGGGTCACCTAGCCAGCAGTACTGAGTATCTTGTTTCAGGGGAAAATATGACCATTCAGTGAAATAGAGGACTTTCAGGCATTCTTGATGAAAAAATCAGAGTTGAATAGAAAATTTGACATCCAGACACAAGAAGCAAGAGATGCTTGAGAAGGTAATCAAGGAAAAGAAATCAAAAGGAACTTATCAAAGTTGGATTATTTACATTCCTACATACAATAACTGTGTTTGATGAAACCTTTCTCATTATGAAAATAATTGAAGCATACATGGCATATGTTCACAGGTATACATGGATAGAGGGCACAGGTTGAATTTGATGGGAAGGGATGATTTTTTTTTTTGGAGGGTAATTGTGGTTGAGCGACTTGCCGGGGGTCATGCGGCTGGGGTTTTTTTTGTGTGTTGGGTTGTCTGGGGCCGGATCCGAACTCGGGTCCTTCTGGGTCCGGGGCCGGTGCTCTGCTCAATGTGTCACCTAGCGGCCCCAAGGAAGGGATGATTTTTAAGGGGTAAAGTCAGGAGGTTAGAGAGGAAAGTGGCAAGAGGAGATGGAGAGAGACAGGGTAGGGTAAACTATCTCAGGTAGAAGAGGCAAGGGGAAGTAGTTGCTGGGGAGGGGAAGAACAGGAAGGCAAAAAGGCAAAAGCATATTCTCATTGAAGTTGGCTCAAGGAGAGAATCACATACATACTAAATGCAATATCTTACCCTCACTCACTCTCCTGAGTAGGGGAAAGGGGGATGAGAGGGGGATGATGGAGTGGAGGGCGTCCTGGGGGGAGGGGATGTTGGAAGTACCCACTATCAAAGAGGGAGAGGATCAAATTACGGAATGGACCAGGTGGGAGGTGAAATGGGTGCAAGGGAAATATAAGCAGTCTTTTACAATATATCTACTATGGTAATGTTTTGCATAGCTATACATGTACAACACATACTGAATTGCTTATCTTCTCAGAGCGAGTGGGTGACAAGGGAGGAAGGGAATGGATCTGAAAATCGAAGTTTGAAAATTAAATGTTTCATAAGATATCCAGGCATTGGGGCTCAGAGATTCACCTTGCCCTAATGGCAAAATCGAAGGGGATATGGGAGAAGATATGGGAGAGAGCAGATTAGATGAGGGGATATCTAGTGGGAATGCTATTCTGGGGTGGGGGGTAGGGAAAATGGGGGAAAATGTTACTCATAATCTGGTGCAAATGAATGATGTAAACCAGAAGTTAATAAAGCATTTGTTTAATAAAAAAAAAAGTCTTTCATTACATTTTCATTCTGTATTGCTGTAACCACATATGGAACTTTGCCACCTGAGTGCCCCTGTGTTCTGCTCCAATTTACTTTATCTCAAGTGTCCACACACTACCCAGCTAGGAGAAGAATTCCCAGGAAGCCAAGATGGCCTTCATGGACTCTAGACTGCAACAACACAAGACACTACATCTGTGATGATGAAAAGCCTTCTGTTTGGGTACATGGAGTTATAGAGGAGCATGGGAAGACTTAATAACTGAATGGCTGGAGAAGGCCAGCATAGTTTAAGGACATTAGAAGTTCAAGCATATTTGGTACCTAATCCTTTAGATCTGAATGCATTGCCCCCTGTCCTATTGCAAGTCATGCCTTATCAAATCCAATCTTTGGGTTTCTCTCACTAAGGCTCCCAGTTTTGCTCCTATTCTTATATGGCTAAATAAAGTTGAAGAAAGTCACAAAACTGAGTTTACTGGGTTTATTATGACTTGGTGTCACATAATCTAAATTTGGCCCTTATTGCAGAAAGGCAATTCTTTTAAATTTCCCTAATTGATTTACTTTTCCACTGATCACAGTGGAAATTATAAACATTTTTATTCACTTTAAAGCCTCCGACAGTACCTCTTCTATCTCATTAGTTGAGGATTTTATCTCATATTTAACTGAAAAAAAAAGCCATTGGACAGGTTTCTTCTCTTTTCATCTTCTATCAATTCAATGCCCCTTCCCCATTATCTCTACCACCTGGCATCCATGAGGAAGTGGCCATTCTTCTTGAGTGGGATAAAAGTGATGACTTCTGAAAGATTTAATAATAGAATGCCTGGACCCCAGACTTAAGATTCTATTAACTAGATGTGTGAAACAGGTGAAAGACTTCTCAGGTAGTATTCTAAAATCTAGACAGATCTGTAGTAAGTTACTAAAGACTTAATGACTACCCCTTCTCATGAGAAGAAATAAATATATTTTTCTCTGAAGAATCCTCTGAGTTACTGAATTTGTTTTGGGCCTTTTGTCCCATACATTCTTCCTAAGGGAAATCCTTCTGCTTGCATTTTTGATACCAAGACTACTCTCCTTCTATAGTAGACTGTCCATTTTATAATCTCTATTCTCCCTAATTTTCAGATTCTATCTCCCTCATGGCTCTCTGTATTCTACCTGTAAACCAACACATGAATCCCCCATCCTTAAAAAACAAATGAACAAATAAGAAACCTTCCTGATATTCTGAAGAATGTGATAACAATGTTTTCTCCTAATTCTGCTTTGACTGTTTGATTGGTTTTTCTCGGCCTTCTAGTCTGATTACTCATCTATGTCCCCTGAACTTAGCAAAATGAGTAGCCCAGGGACAGGGAACCTTTGGCCTTGAGGCCACATGTGGCCCTCGAGGTCCTCAATCCAAACTCTGCCTGAATCCAAATTTCACAGAACAAATCCCCTTAATAAAAAGATTTCTTCTGTAAAATTTGAAATCAGTCAAAAGGCTACCCCCAAAGACCTAGAAGGCCACACATGACCTCTTAAGGTCAGAAAGATTCCCCACCCTTGGCCAACCCATAGAAAATGCTTAATAAAGGTTTGTTAACTGATTGCCTACTAAGTACACAGGTAGGGCCTACTAAAGAAAGCAATCAGTGTTGGATTGCTCCAAGAATGGAAATCTACCTTTTCTCCCTATGAAGATAGTCCAGATCAACATAACCAAGGATGAAAAAGAAGATACTCTTCCCCTCCTGAGTGGGCCTGATCTAAATGGTATCATGGAGATAATATCACAACCAACTTATTGTCAGTCTCTTGATATTTGATATTGACAGACTGTTTGACTAAAGATATTGCAGATATTAAAATCCCTATTTCCAGATAGGAAAACTGAGTTTAAAAACTTGAACAGATTTGTAAAACCTATAGCAGACTGCATGCCTGCCTTGGGTGGGTGGGGGTGTGGAAGGGGAGAAAATTTGGAACTCAAAAACTGATGGAACTGAATGTTATAAACTAGAGGTAAATAAATTAATTAAAACAACAACAACAACTTGAACTTGACCAGGGTGATGGAACTATGACCATGTCATAAGCACTGATATAAATCCTAAATCCCTACTCTTTCTAAATCTTTTCAAATTTCCAACTACCCATTTTCTTAGATCTGTAAGAAAATGGGCATTTCACCAGGAGGAAAAAAAAAGGAAAATGAACTAACCTGGGATATCCTGCTAGGAGGCTTCTTAGTCAGGAACACAACAGCAACTGGAATGCAGACTCTGAGCAGAGCCTTCTCAAACTGAGCCTGTACTGGCTTTTTATATTCCTCTTCCTCTCCAGGGTCTACTCCCCTTTTTCATTTACATAAAAGGTGTGAATCCCAACCTCATTGTGAGTGATGAAGTAGAAAAATCCTTTTGTTCCCTCAACAAAGCAGTCCCTCAGTTCTAGTTAACCTTCTCAGCTCTCTACTTACCCCCTCATTTAAGTTACACTTAATTTGAAAACCTTTGAGTGTATCCCTCCTCAGAAACAATGAAAAGGGAGTTTACCTGGATGATTTAATCATACCAGTCTCCTAAGCACCAGTCTCCTAAGCACCTACTAAGCTACTTAGACAAAGAGAGGCTTCAATCCTCTTTGCAGTGAAGAGAACTTTTTACCAAATGGTTTACCAAATGGAAGAACTGAAAAGGGAAGTTTAAAATCAAGTAAGAGAGTAGAAGAAAAACTTGGAAGAGGAATGTGAGTTATAAGGAGAATTATGAAAAGAAGAGTCTATATATTAGAAAAGGAAGCACAAAAAATGTCTAAGGAAAAGAATTCCTTAAAAAATATAATTGATCAAGTGGAATAAAAAGAAATCACCTGAGGGAAACTATTCCTTTGAAAGTTGATTTGACCAAATGGAAAAGGAGATACAAAAGCTAAGTGAAGAAAGCAATTCCTTAAAAATTTAGAATTGGGTAAGTGGAAGCTAATGACTGTATGAGACATCAAGAATCAGTAAAAAAAATCAAATGAATGAAATATTTTTTTGCTTTTTTTGGAGGGGGGAAGGCTGGGCAATTGGGGTTAAGTCACTTGCCCAAAGTCACATGGCTAGTAAGCTTTAAGTGTCTGAGGCCTGATTTGAACTCAAGTCCTCCTGACTCCCAGGACCTGTGCTCTATTCACTTTGTCACCTAGCCACCCCTTGAAAAAAGTATTTATATATAAAATATGTCATTGGAAAACCCACTGACCTGGAGCATAGATTCAATAGAGATAATTTAAGAATTCTTGGACTACCTGAAGGCCATTATCAGGAGAAAAAAAAAAAACTTAACAGTATTTTTTCAAGAAATTACTAAGAAAAACTGCCCTGATACCCTGGAACTAGAGAGCAAAAATAGTCATTGAAAGAAACCACAGATAACCTCCTGAAAGAGATCCCAAAATGAAAACTCCAAGGAATATTGTAGTCAAACTTCATAATTATTAGTTTAAGGAAAAAAAATGGAAGCAGTCAGAAAGAAATAATTCAAATATCAAGGATTTACCTCAAATATCAAGGCAAGGTTACATAAACCTTCACAGCTTCTACATTAAACCTGTGGGTTAGCTCAAACATAGATTACAGGTGAGAAAGATAAAACAACCACTCTACATTCCTTTTTCTAGAAGCTGGACTATGAAAAAGAAGAAATCAAGGATGGGGAATCTGAGGAGAGGGTTCAGTCAACTGGTCTCAAAATTTGAACATAATTATGTGGAAGATGTCACTGTGAAAAGTAATGAAATATAACTATTTTTAATTTTGGATTACTTCAATTTTTAAAGCATTAAGAAAGCCTGTCATATTTTCATTCTATTTTGCTTTTCTAACCCCTCTACCAAAGTCCATTGGTTTGGGACACCCTTTATTGATGGAGGTGAATCCCCCTACCCCTTCCCAAACCCAGCCTTCCCCCATGTATATGTTGGAGGGGGGGAAGTTGAGTGAGGTTGGCAAGATCAAATATTGCTTCAAATTTTATAGAAGTACTCTTTGAAGCTTTGAGTCAATTTAGGAATTTCTGGTTTTCAACTTCCAGAGGGAAAATGGATGAGGTCAACATCTCTCCATGTTGTTGAATGAAAAGACTCTGGGAAGCTAAGAAGAGGAACTGACAGGCCAGCTTGGTTGCTTGGTGGATAGAGTAATGCAATTTGCATCAGGAAAATCTGAATGCAAATCCAGCTTCAGACACTTACCAGCTGTTTTACCCTGGGAAATTCACACTTAATGCTGTTTGCTTAAGTCTTCTCATTTGTAAAATGACCTGAAGATTTCAGTGGAAAACCACTTTAATTCCTTTGCCAAGACAACCCCAAATGAGGTCAGGAAGAGTTAAACAAGACTGAACAACAATAATAGTCTCAATCATGTCCCTAACTGCAGTTTGCTATGATGGGGTACAGGTTCTGGGAAACCCCTTGTACTCTGATTGAATCTTCACATTTAATGAAGCATTTGCCTGAGGCCATAAGTCTTTCATTATAGCTAGACCCAAATCTCTTGTTACTCTTAACCTAGTCTAGACTTCCATTGTCCAGCTACTTCCCAGCCTTTATCCTACCAAAATACCTGTACCCAAATCTGTTACCCTTAAACTAGCCTAGCCCTCCATTGTCTGTCATGTCCAGGTAGCCTTCAGCTGTTTCCAACCTTTAATCCCATTACTGGAATCTGACCTCAGTCCCCTCAAGATCCTCTTCCTCCTCAAGACCCTCCCCAAAGCCCTCCTCTAGAACTCCCCTAAATCCTCCCACACTCTATCCGTATATAAGATCCATTTGCCTCCATGACTAGGCTGAGAATTCAATCTAGAGAGACTCATTCTGCATCAGATTATTCTGGCCTGCTTGTCAATACAAGCTTCATATAAACTTAGGCTCATTCAAGTCTACCCATTAAGGCAAATCTTTAATAAACTTTGCCTTATTTTGGCTGAGGGGAGACTTGAGCCAAATTCATCCAGTAGGAGGCAGTGTGCTGCTATTTTGGGGTCTTGAGCACCCCTAAACCTCAATAGCTATACTAGAAATCTGGGGTATTTCTCAAAGTAAGCCACTACTCCTTAATATTTATAAACTGTTCCCTGATATCTCCATTCCTTTCCTTGAAGAAGGTGTGAATTACTATACTCTTAATGAAGTACCTAGAAAAATTCCTTTCTCCCCCTTACAGAACCTAATACAGCTACTGCCTCTACCTAGTCACTGGCCCTAGACCATTCCCACAGAAGTAGATGTGTTCAATGTATTCAGTCACAATCATATTATCCATCTATCCCAAGACAGGCCTGAAATACCGACCTAGCTATCTTAAACAGACAGGACCACAATAGCTAGCCAATTCGGGGGCAGTATGACCAGAATGTTTTATTACCGAACCTTAGAAGGGACCTAATCCTTTAATAAACTCCTTCTGCCTCTTTAATATTAGTCATATTCCTATAATATGTGTAAATTTTGATTGTGTAATCAGCATCTTTGCCCTATGAAAATTCCATCTTTCTTTCTCTGAAGTTACTCGTTCTTTTTGGAACATAGCCTGCTTCTGGAGAGGTGTCAATGTCAATAAATGCCTATACTTGGATTAGAGGTGGGCAGACTCTGAATTCTTTGAGATGATTCTACCATAATACATCTTGAAATCTAAACAGTTTTTGGGTGGGCAGAGCTCCCATCATAACACCTCCTTACTTAGAACCACCCCTCTGTGGCTAATTATAATTCTAGTTCAGCCCCTCAGTTAGTTAGTTATTAGTAGTTACTAGTTAATTACTAGTAACAGTTAGTTACATTGAACTCTGAAACTATTTCTGAGTGCATCAAAGTGTTCACTCCTCAGAAACAAGGAAGAGGGTGTTTACTCCCTCTATCAACTAATCATAGCTGGCTTCTAATTATTTACTAAGTGTAAAGTACTTAGTGAGTGTAGTATTTTACAAAATGTGAAGTACAAGGTAGCTAGTTGGCAGAATGGATCCAGACCCAACTGGGTCTGGAATTAGCATGACTCATCTTAATGAGTTCAAATCTGGATTCACATATTTACTAGCTATGTGACCTTGAGAAAGTAAGTCACTTAATTTTGATTGACTCATTGTTTTTTTTTTTTTTTTCATATCTAAATTGAGCTAGAGAAACACATTGCAAACCACTGTAGTATCTCTTCCAAAAAAATCCCAAATTGCTCAGGGGAAGCTGTAAAAGTCTAAAGCAGGGAATTAACATAAGCTATGTAGATTACCAATGGCATTAAGAACTAATTGCTGAGAAGAGTAGAACCAGGAGAAATTTGTATACAATCACAGACACAACATATGTGTGATGACCGACTATGACAGACTGGACTCTTCTCAGCAATGCAGTGATATAAGTCCATCCCAAAAGACTCATGATAGAGAGAGAAGCCTATATCCAGAGAAAGAACTAGAAAGAACTGAGTTTGAATCCTGATGGAAGGAAACTACTTGATCTTTTTCTTTTCATTATTTGGTTTTATTTCCTCCTTACTATTTTTCATTCCATCTAGTACAATACGCCTTTGTAAACTGACTAATGTTTAATGTGAAAGTATTTGCAGATCCTATACTGGACTATATGCCATAGTGGGGGGTGAGTGGAGGGAGGAAAGCGCTATTTAAAACTCAAGGAACTATGGCATTAAATCCTGTAAACTAAAAATAAACAAATTAATAATAAAAAAGAACCAATTGTAGGAGAGCAGAAAAACAGAAAAAAAGGAGGGTAAATATCTGAATCTGGATTAGAACTCAGACAAGTCACTTCCCCCTGTTTACCTCATCGTGTTTCAGGGGGAAATATGGTCATTCAATTGAATAGAGGACTTTCAAGCATTCTTAATGAAAAACCAGAGTTGAATAGAAAATTTGACATTCAGATACAAGAAGCAAGAGAAGCATGAGAAGGTAAACAAGGAAAAGAAATCATAAGAAACTTATCAAAGTTGAAATATTTACATTCCTACATGGAAAAATGATCATTGTAACTTATGAAACATTTTTCTGTATGATAATAGTTGAAGAGAATAGAAATGTATACACATATATGTATACATGCATATATATGTCTATAGAGGAGGGTATATTGGTGTATGAATACATATATGAGTGTGTGTGTATATATGTGTATAGTTATACATAGACAGAGGGCACAGGACCAATTGAAGAGGAAGGGATGATACTTAAAAGGTAAAATTAAGAGGTGAGAGAGGAATATAGTGAGAGGAGATAGGGAGAGACAGAATGGGGTAAATTATCTCATATAGAAGAGGCAAGGGAAAACTGTTACAATTGAAGGGAAGAACAGCAAGTCAAAAGGGAATAAGTCAACTTTATTCTCATTGAATTTGGCTTGGGGGGGAATGACATACACACAAAATAGGGTCTCTCACTCTACAGGAGAGTTGGGAGGAAGGGAATGAGAGGGGGGATGATAGAAAGGAGGCAGGCTGGGGGGGAGGGAAATTGGTAGCACCCACTTTTCAAAAGGATAAAGATCAAAGTAGAGAATAGAACCAAGTTGAGGGTGAGATAGGATGGAGGGAAATACAATCAGTCCACTATGGAAATTTTTGTATAGGTACCACTTATATTGAATTGCTGATCTTCCCAGTAAAGGCGGGTGATGAGGGAGGGAGGGAAAGAATGTGGAATTCAAAGTTTCAAAACCAAATGTTTTAAATATATATATTATCATCATTTTACATGTAACTGGGAACACGATATACAGGCACTGGATTATAGAGATCCACCATGCCCTACTGGAAAGTATGAGGGGCATGGAGAAAGATATGGGAGAGAGCAGATTGGGGGAGGGAATATTCAGTGTGGTCACTGTTTTGGGGTGGTGGGTAGGGTTAAATGGGGAGAAAATTTGAAACTCAAAATCTTGTGAAAATGAATGCTGCAAACTAAAAATAAATAAAAAAAATTTAATTTAAAAAAAGAACAGGAGTGATAAAATACGATGACCAGCAGGAATGGTAGGACCAAGTAACACTTTTATTTTTAAGAATCTGAGAAATATGTACATATTTGTGAGCAATAGTGAAGGAAATGAGAGAGAGAGTGACAAAGATAGAAAGAGAGACAGAAACAGACAGAGACAGAGACAGAGAGAGGTAGAGAGAGACAAAGATAGATACAGGGTGTGGAGGCGAGTGCTTACTATTTGTTGAAGATTAGGGAATGAGCTAATTACACATGAGGAAACTGAAGTTCAGACAATGATTTCATGTTTAGAGCTGCTGCTAGCAGTATTATCCAAGATCTTCTCCTGTTGATTATTTTTCTCACAATGTCTCTCTAAGAATACTATTATTTTCTAAATTTCTTCCTGAGATGAGGCATGCCGGAAATATCCATAGACCTGCATTTTCTTTTTTCTTCTCTCTCTCTCTCTCTCTCTCTCTCTCTCTCTCTCTCTCTCTCTCTCTCCCTCCCTTCTTTTTTTGTTGCTTTTTGCAGGGCAATTGGGGTTAAGTAACTTGCCCAAGGGTCACATGGCTAGGATTTTGTTTGTGTGTTTTAAGTGTCTGAGGCTGGATCTGAATTCAGGTGCTTCTGACTCCAGGGCTTGCATTCTACTCACTGTGCCACCTAGCTGCCCCAGACTTGTATTTTCTCAAAGAGAATTGAGAGCATCTTTAAGGGTAGAAAGAAATGAATTATAAAGGTCTGTTTCAGTGTTAAAAATACCTGCTTCTTTAGAAGAATGATTAATTAAAAAAATTTCTTTCAGGTTTCTAAAGAAAAGACTGCAGTGTTTATTATCATTTCAATCCTTAGAATGCATGCTGGATAAGAAGATATCAACCCCCAGGAATCCAAAGATAAAGCATTCCTTTTTTCTACATGAATAAATTTGACTCCACACAAAATAATGGGCTAACTTTCATGGATAGGATTAAGATGTACAGAGAGACACAATTAAATCTTAGGGCTGAGAACTGTGACTATCTTTTCTCCACATTCTGGCAAAAAAAAAAGTGAATGCTTCAATTTGCATTTTCTAGGAAAGTAACAATGATGTAAACAAAATGCAAATTACTGATTTTCAAAGATGTTATAGATGAGATACTTAATGGTCTTAGGTTGAATTAGATGACTGCTAAAGATCCAAATATGTAAACTTATACTCTAATTCTTAACAGCAACACAGGTTTAACATTAAAAAAAAAATAACCTTAACCAAATCACAAACTCCCCTTAACAATTCAAATATACCCCAAACTCTAGTCTTTTCTGCTTGCTAAAGTAGGACCATTTTGTTATTGTTCTATATAAGACAGTGTTGATCACCTTTCTGATATACTACACACTATGTTTTACAGTCAGGGCTACTTGCATAGTTCAAACATTGGATTATTACCATGATCAAAACTCATTAAAATGAAGATATTTTGGGATTGTAAGAATTTAATGCATTTGTGGTTTCTGTTGGGGAAAATATAACCAAAATTCAAAATCCTCAAAATGTTAGTTATCAATGGGACCAAAATATATCCTGCCAGTTTCTTCCTTCTTGACATTTCAGTATTAGAAGATGCCCAACCCTGGATATACACAACTTTTTTTTTTTCCTGGTGCATTTCTTCACTGTACTGGGCAAGTGTGCCCTTTTCATTATCAAAACTGACACATAGAAGAACGAACTCATCTTTCTCTTCCTTTCCATGCTCTTTTTGGCAGACTTGATATATACTGCCATCACTATGCCTAAGATTTTGAGCCTTCTCTGTTTCAATGACAAGGAAATATGCTTTGAGGACTATCTCACTAAGGTATTTCTCATTCATGCCCTATCTAACATGGCCTCTGGGATCATCTTGGATGTGGATCTTTTTAATTTATTTTTTTGTGGGCGTCTGCAACACACTTAAACACTTGACTGTATTGACCAATATAGGGTTGGTCATTGTCCTGCATGAATTTGTGTTGCTTGGTCTTCACCCTTTCTTAATTAGGTGACTTCCCTAGTATAAAAGTAATATTCCCATACAGTTCGGAGCTGCTACCTCGGAGATCTGACTTACTGGTGCAACCCGCCCATCACTGCTTAATCTGCAAAAATGTCTGACAAACCAGACATGGCTGAGATTCAGAAATTCAATAAGTCTAAATTGAAGAAGACAGAAACACAAGAGAATAACCCACTGCCTTCAAAAGAAACAATTGAACAGGAGAAGCAAGCAGGTGAATCGTAATGAAATCTGCCCTGCCAATATGCACTGTACATTCCACAAGCATTGCCTTCTTAATTTTACTTCTTTTAGGTGTTTAACTTTGTAAGATGCAAAGAGGTTGGATAAAGTTTAAATGACTGTGCTGCCCCTTTCAACATCAAAAGAATAAAGAACTACTAACATTGAATTGAATGAAGGCCTAGCCAGCTGCCTCTTTCCATCTGCCTGTCCTGGCTAGTTTGGGTCCTGGTGACATTAAAAAATTTTTTTTTTAAAAAGAGCTT